>PVKP010021135.1:0-39658 GCA_004027715.1 Plecturocebus donacophilus | reverse complement strand
AATTAATTTCTTCTGTCTTACTCTATGTTTGTAGCCTTTAATTTACTTCTCCTCTTTACTCCCACTTACCCCCAATCACTCTTTTCAGTCTCTGTAACCTATTTTATAACTCAGTACCTCCATGTGGTCAAAATCTTTAGCTTCCATATGTGTGAGAATATGTAGTATTTGTCCTTTTTGTGCCTAGATTATTTCACTTAAGATATTGACCTCCAGACCCAGTGATAGCGGCAGGCGGGCAACTACATTTACGGGGTAGGGCCCAAGTCGAAAATCATTGAAAACGTTAAATTTGATTCCTAAAAGGACTCAATGGCTTACAGAAGAGATGAAATGTGGTCTGAGGGACGATATGAATATGAAAGACTTCCGAGAGAACGTGCATCTCCTCGAAGTCATCCCAGTGATGGCTACAATAGACTAGTTAATATTGTGTCAAAGAAACCACCTCTGCTAGACAGACCTGGTGAAGGAAGCTACAGTAGATGTTACAGTCATGTTGATTACCGAGACTACAACGAGGGCCACAGTTTTTCTCATGATCAAAGAAGTGGTCCGCCTCACAGAGGAGATGAATCTGGTTATAGATGGACAAGAGATGATCATTCTGCAAGCAGGCTACCTGAATACAGGGACATGAGAGATGGCTGTATAAGAAAAAGTTTCTATTCTTCCCACTACCCAAGAGAGCAGTCTCCTCATAAAAGGGACAGTGCTTTTTTCAGAGAATCACCTGGTGGCCAAAAGGATTCTCCACACAGCAGATCTGGCTTCAGTGTCAGTAGCAGAAGCTACTCTGCAGAAAGGAGCAAATCTTACTCTTTCCATCAGTCTCAACATAGAAAGTCCGTACGTCCCGGTGCGTCCTACAAATGGCAGAATGCAGGAAGTTCTGATAGAGACAAAGAGAGGCCTGTCCAGTCTTTGAAAACATCAAGAGATATTTCACCCTCAAGTGCTTCCGCAGCTTCTTCATCAAAGGTGTTAGACAAACCCAGTAGGCTAACTGAAAAGGAACTTGCTGAGGCTGCAAGCAAGTGGGCTGCTGAAAAGCTAGAGAAATCAGATGAAAGTAACTTGCCTGAAATTTCTGAGTATGAGGCAGGATCCACAGCACCATTATTTACTGACCAGCCAGAGGAACCTGAGTCAAACACAGCAGATGGCATAGAATTATTTGAAGATAGTCAGCTAACCAGTCACTCTAAAGCAATAGCATCAAAAATCAGGGATTAAACAGGTTTACCAACAAGACTGTGAAACTTTCGGGATGGTGGCGAAAATGCTGATTGAAAAAGATCCTTCATTAGAAAAGTCTATACAGTTTGCACTGAGGCAGAATTTACACAAAATAGGTGAGCGGTGTGTTGAAGAATTCAAGCATTTCATTGCAGAATATGATACTTCTACTCAAGATTTTGGAGAGTCTTTCTAGATTTTTTTTGCTCAGGCAAAAAATAAAGGTTTCTAAAATTTTTTTTTCCTGGATTGTGTAAATCCTTAATATATGGATTTTTTGTGATGCAGAGAATTTCTTTACGATAGTTGACTGCATTTCAGTAAACATCTAAAATACTCTGTTTAAAATATTTAATTAGAATTTTTGTATTTTTTATAGAGACAGGGTTTCACCATATTGGCCAAGCTGGTCTCTAACTTCTGGGTTCAAGTGATCTGCCTGTCTCGGCCTCCCAAAGTATTGAGAATACAGGCGTGAGCCACTGTGCCCGGCCAACACATGATACCATGTGAAAATATTAGAATTCTGAGTTGTGATTTTATTGACTTGCTTGCTTTTTCTTAGGCTTTGTAACTTGTAATATGTTAAAGTGTACTATCCTAATAAACTGAATACTTTGGTATCTTAAAAAAAAAAAGAAATTGAAGATGCACAAAATCTACCCATGAAAACAGCTAGTGCAAAATATTTCACAAAAGTATTACCAAAACCACAATGACATTTGCACCGACTCAATATAATTGGAATCTAAGCTCTTAGTCTTCAACGTGTTTATTCTAGGAAAACAACATGGTAAAGTAGCTAAAGCAGAGTGAGCAAAAGAAGGTGAAGTCAGGGAGGGAACACGAAGCCAGATTATACAGCGCCTTGAAGCCCATGTTGAAGACATAATCGTTCACCTTGAATACAAACAGAAGCCATTCTAGCATTTGACTTAACTTAGATTTTAAAATTGAACCGTATGCAAGGACCATGATATGAATATTTTTGTTATGCCCAAAGCTCTGGTGCAGTATTATGCTTCCTTTTTGATTAGCCAAATGATTTATGAGCACTTTTATGCATCACTGTTGACGTTGTGGAAATCTCCAGAGGGAGGGCTATAGTATCAGCCTGTCACTCTCTTAAGTAAAATATAATCTACAAAAGAATGCAGCATTATGTCCTGGCTAGGATCACAGGCTGTGAAATCAAACTGTATGGATTTTAAACCCTGCTCATCATTTGTTAGTTCAAAGTTTCAGTTTCCTCATTGATAAAATGATAGTAATAGTGAGCCCTAATTCCTAGAGAAAGGAAGGGAGCCATTTGAAAACTGAGTATGAAATTGTATAAAAAGTCTGTGGTATAATCCTGGGACATAACAAGAAGTCACTTATATTCGTATGATATCATAGAGTTGTTATAAGTATTTAATGAGATGATCTGAGTAAGCACACATAGTAAGCACTCCACAACATATGTATTTGCATATGACTATTATTGCTGTTGGAAAAACCAAATTTCAAAATACATTATCAAACATTATGCATTTTCAGGCAATACTTTAATAGACTCCATTGTATTTAGCATGCAGAATGAAAATGACAATTACAACAATTACAATTACCATTTTAATCCAATGCAGTTCAACAAAAGATTAGATACTTGTATGAACACTATTAATGTTTGCAGAAAATGTATGACAAAAGAAGATTGCAGGCATGTTGAAACAATAGGGTCAGAGAAAGAATATAAAACAGAACCTTTCACAGTTATTGATATTGTTTCTTTTAAAAGGTACATTAAAATCTTTCCTTTGTTTCAACACACTGTTTGTTCTTTTAAAAGGTACATTAAAATCTTTCCTTTGTTTCAACACACTGTTTTTCTACAACACAATATTTGCATCATATATAGATGAAGAGATTTTACTAGGATCATATAAAAACTGTGCAATATATCCTTTTGTCCTCATCTCTTCCTAACTCTGTGCCGATACCCTGTGCTCAGCACTGAAGGAAACCCGAAGGGAATATCAGCTATATTAGTGTTTCAGGTCAATTAACAAGTATTTAATAAGTTCCTTGAAAAGATATATTCTAGGAATTATTTGAATTTTATCACATGATTGCAATTACTGACAGAGATTAGCATCTTGGTAAACTGACTTTCAAAATGGGTAGTATTTTTTGTTTGTTTTCTTATAATCAGTTTGCAATGAGCAAACTACCATTTTACTTTTACCTAGAAGTTCCAGAGATTTTGCCCTTTAATTTAATGTCTAAATTTATTCCATTCTCTCCACAATTAATGACTGTTTGGTTCCTTTTCAATAAAACTTAATGACTAAATTAAAAAGGTTAACTAGGTTTAAATAAAGATGAGGGTGACATTTCTTCCATATTTGTCTGGCTCCCAACCTGCTTTCTGCTAACTTTGAATTCTGCCTTCTGTGAAAATTATGCCCTCTAAAAAACAAGTGTTGTGAAAAAGGCCATATGGGACAAAATTGAGTTTTGGCATTCAAAATATAAGAATATTTTTAAATAAAAACTTTATAATGAGTGAGATAGCCATTTAATTAACATTTTAGGTAGGGGTCATTATTTTTTGTTTGGATGAAGAGAAGCTAAAAAGGAAATCTCAGGAGAAAATATAACATCAGAACACTTTGTTAAACTAAAAAATGGGCATAAGACAGTAACATGAGGTCTATACTGAATCCCATTGAAGGCTGTAATTAGCCCATGCTTCAGTATTTCGTACAATACAATGAAGCATTATTTTACCCAATATATCTTAATTAAAAGCAAAAACACAATACAACACAAAGCTACCATCAAAGAGGCGTTATTGGCACTCACATAATACAGAAGATGGGGAAGGATTTTGTTTTCTTTGTTTGGCAAGAAAATTGGAACTAGGCATTCTATTTTCCACATAGCTCTCAATATAGAAGCATTTGTATACCAAAAATTGCATTTGCACTGTAAATTATATGGATGAAAGCCACAGAGAAAGAGATAGTTTGTTGTTTTATAATTCAATAGTAGTAGTGCTGGGATTTATCTGCTTTCTCTTTCACAAAGGAAATAATTATCGAAGGCTTGGTTTTAACCACAGTGGGAGAGTTAGTTGAATATTCTAATGTTCATGTTTTATATTCCTTTTACACTGGTATGCATTGATTATGCAGTAACATTAAAATATACACAAAAATAATTTTCTTATCACCTTAATTTTGAATGCTGAATATCAAAGCAACCAGAATAGTCCACTATGGTCTGTTATTATATTTTCCAGACATAAGAGGAGAAAAATAATGAAGAAAATTCTATCCCTAAAAATTATGAACAAATTTTATGTCCCCTAAATCCAGTTATTTCTACAATTAATATAAGTAGGGTGAGTGGAAGGTTAAATGGTGTTTCAATGGCATCAAAGAGTCTCTATGTGACCTTCACACAAAGATTTAGTAAACTAGAATGAGACAGTTGAAGAGTAAAAATGAAATCAGTGCTCTAAATAATTCATATAGCGAAAGACAACTCAGTACTTACATTACAGTCAACCATAAGGCAAACCATAAGGAATGTCTAAAGTTCTAACATCTTTTACTGTACATCTAAGATGTTATTTCTAGCAAATTCCTCAAGGATTTGTATAACAGCTATGCCTTATCAACTAAGCAAAATGAACAATGATATACCAGCTGATACTTCCACACAGCATGCTGAGTGAATCAATCCCTCTAAACTGACATAACCTTAAACTGAACTATAAGCATTGGCCATTCTAGCTCCTCTTTAAAAATTGGAAGAACAGAAGTCAAGAAAACACAGCTTATCATTAATTTCGCTCAGAAGCACTGATTACAGATGAAGAAACAGAGACAACTGAGTTTTTCCCAATAATATAGGTAGTACTAAAGAAAAAATGAGAACCTAGAAATCTTTTGTCAAAAGCCTTTTCTTTGGTACCAAATTTACAAAGATGACATGCTTTCTAATATCAAAGTTTATGAAAATATAAGGCAAGTGATCAAAAGAATCAGAGGGTAGAAAGTACCCAGGATTCAAGTTCAATTCTTTAGATTACGCCTGCTCTTAGAAACAAGGCTGTGAAGTAGGATTCAGTGCCTACCCTGAACCTGTGTATCATCTTTCTAACAATTTCTCCACGTGTTGTCCCTCATAGAGTGGAAGACCAGATCCCAAAATCATGTCAAGGGAAGAGGAAAATAATGTTCTCTGGAGAACATATCATAACTGATTTTTTCTGTGTCTATTGGAAGAAATATGGAACTGATGCTAAAACTTAAAAATGGGGGACTATAATAAGACATGATAAGAGGTTTAGATGAGTAAGAAGCATTTTAAAACTCAAGTTTAGTGAGTCTGCTTGGTATATACTCAGATATATAATCTTGGTTTTGGCAGTGGTAGATTAAATCATCAAAATGTTGTATCTGAAAAACTTGGCTAAAATAACAGAATAGATAGTCCCATAAAAACCAATTAGCCTATGTCACAAATACATAATTGGTGATTATTAGATATTGTTGCTGATTTTATCACAATGTAGCAAATGCATTTGTAAAGATTATATTCTTCATTATATTAGGAAATTACTAAACTAAGATGTCTATTTAAACCAAGGTAGTACCTACAGAAGGTCAATTTGAGAAAAGTGTTGGGTATAGAAATGATAGAAGCAACGAAGAGAAGTCAAAGGCTGATGGTACCAATAGATAGTGCACATAAACCACCTAAAACTGCAAAGTAGTCTCCAGTGCTAGTTACATAAACAAGTCTTCCACACTCTACAGGAGAAAGAAAAAACATCAGGAGAAGTTGTGGTGAAAAATAGAACAAGAGTTATGCTTCTCCATTCCTTCTATATCACCCCTCTGTATTTCACACCTATTATTGAATCTGTCAGGAAAAGATTATATGCTGTGGCAGAAAAGTGTACTACTTCAGAAAAGTCCTACCCTAGTGAATAATTTATTTACTGGGTGTATTAGTCAGGGTTCTCTACAGAGACAGAACTAATAGAAGACATATATAGAAGATACAAAATACATTTGATATATGTATCCTATTTTATGTGCCCTAAATCTACTTATTTCTATAAGTAATATAAGTGGGGTGAGGGAAAGGTTAAATGAAGATGATTCAAATGACATCAGTGAATCTCTATGTGACCGTCACACAGAGATTTAGTAAACTTGAATGAGACAGTTGAAAAGTAAATATGAAATCACTCTAAATAATTGATATAGTGAAAATTCATACAACTCTCTATGATCTATCTATCTATCTGTAGGAGAGTTGATTGAGCATTAACTTACATGATCACAGAGTCCCACAATAGACTGTCTGCAAGCTGAGGAGCAAGGAGAGCCAGTCCAAATCCCCAAACGGAAGAACTTGGAGTCCAATGTTCAAGGGCAGGTAGCATCCAGCACAGGAGAAAGATGTAGGCTGGGAGGCTAGGCCAGTCTTTCTTTTTCACGTTTTTCTGCCTGCTTTATATTCACTGGAAGCTGATTAGATGATGCCCACAGATTAAGGGTAAATCTGCTTTCCCCAGCCCACTGACTCAAACGTTAATCTCTTTTGCCAACACCCTCACAGACACACCCAGGATCAATATTTTGTATCCTTCAATCCAGTCAAGTTGACATTCAGTATTAACCATCATAAGTTCACCCCTTGTCAACTTGAACCCATGCACATCTCCTGAGATCATATATAATCTTCAAATAAAGACAATAATAAGGTCATAATTATGCCTAGCATAATACAACTATCCTTTGTACAACTGGAAATGCACCAATTCCCAATCCAAATACTATTACATAAAGTTAACAATACTTAAATGCTGATATGAAGTCAACAAATCTTATGTCATATGATAAAGGAAAAGGAAGTAAAATTATAAATAAATTATAAATTTTATAATAAAAATATTATAAAGATATTTTTAGTACAAGGGTATATATGCACAAACATTTTTAGCAAAAGAAGGAGGAAATGCTTATGACAATTACAGCCCCCATTTCTGCAGCTGGTGACATGGTCATAGCTGGTATTGATGACTCCCTTCTTCTACTACCCATTTTATATTTCCTTTGCCTTCAGCAAGCACCTCAGCAGGTTTTTTTTTTTTCCTTGGTGGAGTGACCCAAACCTTCATTCCTGAGGGGTCTGGGCCATTTGCAGTCCTGCTTGGATTGGGCTGTTGTGGGTTCCCGTTGACTTTAATCACAGGGCATGGTAATACTGAGATGCCCTAATGGATCTCCTATATTCCATGCATACTCTTCCTTACCTCTGTTGTGGAGTAGTAGACTGAATTCATCCTGATAGTACAGGTCAGTCACTCCAGCCAACACTGTAACTCCCTTCTTAGCCTGTTGACTTAAAGGTAGGAGGAGTCTAAAATGTCCAGGTGGTGATCTTTACTTCCAGTTTAATGGAATCGTTGTTGTTTCTCCTGGTGCCAGCATTCCTCCCTCGGGAACTAAGACCTGTAGGCCAGCAGAACAAAATGTCATGGGAATAGGAAGAAAAATTTTGCTATTGGGTCACTAGGGCTGATGGTGAGTGGTGCCCCTTCTGCTTCCTTTCCTTGATTACTGGACCTGAAAATCCTGGCTTTGAGAGAAAAAGTACCGTATATTGGACATTGTAACTTCAAAAGGCCATTCCACCTTTCTATCAATCCAGCTGCTACAGAATGATGGGGAACATGGTAAGACCATTGAATTCCATGGGCATGAGCCCACTGCTGCACTTCTTTAGCCATAAAGTGGGTGCCTTGGTCAGAGGCAGTGCTGTGTGGAATACCATGACAGTGAATAAGGCATTCTGTGAGTCCATGAATGGTAGTCTTGGCAGAAGCATTGTGTGCAGGATAGGCAAACGCTTATCCAAAGTAATTGTCTGTTCCAGTGAGGAAAAGCCTGTGCCCCTTCCATAATGGAAGAGGTTCAATATAATTAACATACCACCAGGTAGCTGGTTGATCACCCCAAGGAATGGGGCCACATTGAGGACTCAGTGTTGGACTTTGCTGCTGGCAAATTGGGTACTCAGCAGTGGCCATAGCCAGGTCAGCCATAGTAAGTGGAAGTCCATGTTGTTGAGCCCATGCATAACCTTCATCCCTGCCACCATGGCCACTTTGTTCATAGGCCCATTGAGCAATGACAGGGGTGGCTGGGGAAAGAGATTGATGGTGGATAAGGCATTCTGGAAATCCATGGAAGAATAATCTTGGCAGAAGCATTGCATGCAGGATAGGCAAACCCATATCTGGAGTAAGTGTCTGTTCCAGTGAAGACAAACCTCTGCCTTTTTCACGATAGAAGAGGTCCAATATAATCAACCTGCCACTGTTACCTGACTGATCACCCCAAGGAATGGTGCCATATTGAGGGTTCAATGTTGGTCTCTGCTGCTAGCAAATTGGGCACTCAGCAGTGGCCATAGCCAGATCAGCTTTAGTGAGCGGAAGTCCATATTGCTGAGCCCATGCATAACCTCCATCCCTGCCATCATAGTCACTTTGTTTATGGTCCCACTGGATGACGATAGGGGTGGCTGGGGAAAGAGGCTGAGTGGTGTCCACAGAATGGGTCATCCTATCCACTTGATTATTAAAAATCTTCCTCTGCTGAGGCCACCCACTGGTGAGCACTCACATGGGATACAAATATCTTCATGGTTTTTGACCACTCAGAGAGGTCCATCCACATACCTCTTTTTAAAATTTCTTTGCCACCAATTTTCCAATCATGCTTCTTCCAAGTCCCTGACCATCCAGCCAAACCATTGGCTACAGACCATGAATCAGTATATCTGGCCATTTCTCCTTCCATGCAAAGTGCACAGCCCAGTGCACTGCTTGAAGTTCTGCCCACTGGGAAGATTTCCCTTAACCATTATTTTTCAGGGATGTTCTAAAAAAGGACTGTAGTGCTGCAGCTGTCCACTTTCGGGTGATGCCTTTATATTGTGCAGACCCATCTGTGAACCAGGCTCTAGTCCTTCTTCTCGTCCTCTGTCAATTGATCATGGGGAACTCCCCATGAGGCCATCAGTGCAGGCTGGGAAAGAGAAGGCAGGGTGAAGTGGAGTCCGTGGGCATTTGAGCCACTTTCTCATGCAAACTTATTTGTGCCTTCAGAACCTGCTCAAGCCCAGTCACATATATACCACTTCCATTTGATGACGGAATACTGTGCACAACCCACTTGATGGCTAGATGAGTCAGAAAGCACCTACTTCAGGATAGGCAGTTCAGGTTTCATGGTGACTTGATGACCCACAGCTAAATGTTCAGTTTCTACCAAAGCCCAGTAACAGGCCAAGAATTGTCTCTCAAAAGAAGAAGAATAATCTGCAGAAGATGGCAAGGCCTTGCTCCAAAATCCTAGAGGCCTCCACTGTGATGCACTGATGGAGGCCTGCCAAAGGCTCCAAACAGCATCTTTATCTGCCACTGACACCACAAGCACTATTGGATCTGCTGGGTCATATTCCCCAAGTGGCAAATAGCTTGCACTGCAGCCTGGACATGTTGCAGAGCCTTTCCCTGTTCTGGACTCCACTCAAAACCAGGAGCCTTTCTGGTCACTAATTAAATGAACTGGAGTAACACGCCGAAAGAGGAATATGTTGCCTCCAAAATCCAGATAGGCCCACTAGGCATTGAGCTTCTTTCTTGATTTTAGGAGGGTCCAAATGCAGCACCTTGTCCTTCACCTTAGAAGGAATGTCTGCACAGGTTCCACACCACTGGACCCCTAGAAATTTTACTGTGGTAGAAGGTCCCTGAGTTTTGTCAGATTTATTTCTTATCCTCTGGCAAGCAAATGTCTCGCTAATAAGTCCAGTGTGTTTGCTACTTCTTGCTCACTGGATCCAATCAGCATAATTTCATCAACATAATGGATCAGTATGATATCTTGCAGAAGCAAAAAGCAATCAAGTTCTCTCCAAATAAAATTATGACACAAAGCTGAAGAGCTAATATACCCCAAAGGTAGGAAAGTAAATGTATATTGCTGCCTTGCCAGCTGAAGACAAATTGCTTCTGGCGGGCCTTATGGACAGGAATGGAGAAAAAGACATTTTCCAAGTCAATGGCTGCTTACCAGGTACCAGGAAATGTGTTAATTTTCTCAAGCAATGAAACCACATCTGGTACAGCAGCTGCAATTGAAGTCCTCACTTGGTTAAGCTTATGATAATCCATTGTCATTCTCTAAGATCCATCAGTCTTCTGCATAGGCCAAGTGGGAGAGTTGGATATGGTGGGAATCACCATGTGTCTTTCAAGTCCTTAATGGTGGCACTAATCTCCACAATCCATCCAGGGATGCAATATTGTTTATGACTTACTATTTTTCTAGGTAGAAGCACCTCTAATGGCTCCCATTTGCCATTTCTCACCTAATAGCCCTAACCCTACCAGTCAGGAAGCCAATGTGGGGCTTCTGCCAGCTACTAAGTATGTCTATGCCAATTATGCATTCTGGCAGTGGGGAAATGACCACAGGATGAATCTGGGGACCCACTGGGCCCACTGTAAGTCAGACTTAAGCTAATTCCATTAATTATCTCACCTCCATAAGCCCCTGGAATCAGTGTCAGCTCAGAGCCAGTGTCCAGTTGTCCCCAAAATGTCTGATCATTTCCCTTTCCCTAATGCACAGTTTCCCTGGTAAAAGGTCACAGATCTCCTTAGGGAAGGACGGGAAAAAATTTTGTTGCATAAATTGTCAGTAATGTAGTACGTTCCTTCCTTGAGGGGACCTGTCTTACCCTTCGTTCCAGGGTATACATACTGGCTCAGGGTTCTGGATATGTATTCTGGTTGAAGTCTGGAAATTGATTGAGGGGCCATTATTCTGTTTTTAACATTCAAGTTAGTCTTTTGTCCATTTGACCTAGAAGGTTTATGCTTATATAAATTAAGTAGGAATGCTGTAGGCTTCCTATCAATTTTACTTCTAAAAACACCATGATTAATTAGCTAATGCCAAAGCTCTACACGAGTCAGACTATTCTGATTGCCACTTTGCCTCTGCTGTCCATTACAGTAGCTATGCTCACCTTGCCTTTGATGGTCAAGTGCCGCCACTTGGCCCCTGCCCCCTCAGGATCCAATTATTCCCATTGTATTTAAATTTTATAGTTGAGTGCCTGCAGTTCCCACTGTTAGATCTGACATACAGAGATCAATTACAGGGCTCTTCAAAGATGTAGGTGCTGCCCTCACAAATCTATTTCACAAGACATTTGTTAAGGGTATATCTTCTGGACCCTCCCAGCTGAGATGAGGAGGTGTAAAATGACTGTTCCTCTCTAGCATCCGAATCTCCCTGAGCTTTTGGATTCCTTCTTCTACATTAAACCAAGAGGGATCAGACATTACTAGCTGGCTCACAGTGAACTGTTTTTAGTCCATATTTCAGTTAACCAAGCAAATAAACCATTACAACCTTTTTTTAACTTCCCGAGCTGCAACATTAAAAGCAGAGTCTCTACTTAGTGGGCCCAAATCAACAAATTCAGTCTGATCCAACTCTATGTTCCTTCCACCATTATCCCATATCTTAATATCCATTCTCATTTCTGTTCTCCAGATTTCTGTTTATATAAGTTAGAGAACTCAAACAGTTCTTGTCAAGTGTAGCACACCTCCTCATGGGTCACACTCTTAACCTCTGGGGCCAGCCAGGACTTTAGTCTAGTTATAGGTCTAGAAGCAAACAGAGGTATTGGGGGTAGCTCTTGAGAAGAATCAGCATTTTTTTCCCTGGCAACTGCCTCAGGGAAGCCATCACTGTTGCCTCAGGCAGCACAGAGTTTATCTCCTTAGACAAAGATGGAAAAGGCTGATGGCAGTGTGGGCCAGGGAGGGGATGTTGTCAGTACTGGGAATGGGGAACCTGTTTCTTCTGGCAAAAAAGGTTCATTAGAGTTTACAAGCTCAGTGTCCCCAGCTTCATCAGTGTCCTCTCACATGTCCCCATTCCAAGTTTCAGGGTCCATTCTTTTCTAATCAATGCCCTCAGTTTAACAGTAGACACCATGTGAGGCTGTGCATGCACTTTTTCTTGCAGTTCAGCCACTCCTATAAGAGCTTGTGTCTATTTTTCCACAATTTCAGCTCTTTCTCTGCAGGAGATAAGACTCTCACTCAGCGCAGTCTTAGCAGATTTGAGGCTCAGTATCTGCTTCCGAAGCCCAGAGACAGAATCCCTGAGTTTATCATTTTCTTTCATCACTTTGTCCACTGAAATTAGGAGCAACCAACCAGTTTCAGTATGTTCCTTGATTCTTCACATATGGTCAAAGGTATTATACAGAGAGTCACTAAACTTCTTGCCTCTCACGTGCAATAAAGGCACATATTATGCATAACTCTCTAAACAGTTCATTCCAAGGACTATCAGTGTTCTCTATACTATTAGTAGAGTCCTTAGCACTTTTGTCTAATCATATTAAGCAGCCAACTCCAGAAACTCCAAAACCAATGAAAGAACTCCATCCTTAATAGTCTGTTCCTCTAGAACCACTCCTGGAACCAAAATCTGTATTAGTCAGGGATCTCTGGGGTGAGAGAGCTAATAGGATACATATATATATATACACAAAGAATATATATATATATATATACACATATATACAGGATATATATATATATACATGTGTATATACATATATATACACTATCTATATATATATATAGATATATATATACACACACAAAAGGTATATATTGTGTGTATATATACACACACACAAAAGGGGGGTTATTAAGTATTAACTTACACAATTGCAAGGTCCCAAAATAGGCTGTCTGCAAGCTGAAAAGCAAGGAGAGCCAGTCCAAGACCCAAAACTAAAGAAGTAGGAGTCTGATGTTTGAGAGTAGGTAGCATCTAGCATGGGAGAAAGGTATAGGCTGGGAAGCTAGTCCAGTCTCTCCTGTTCTCCTTTTTTGCCTGCTCTATATTCCCTGGCTGCTGATTAGATTGTGCCCACAAGATTAAGGGTGGGTCTGCCTTCTCCAGGCCACTGACTGAAATGTTAATCTCCTTTGGCAACACCCTGACACACTCAGTATCAACACTTTGCATCCTTCAATCCAATTATGTTGACATTCAGTATTAACCATCGCACTGAGGTTAAAAGGAAAATTCTTCATGAGACAATGTAAGTTTGTCTGAGTTTGCAATTGATTATAATGTATTACTTTTTTAAAATTTTTAGTTAAAGTATCTAATTTTGATTTTTGTGACAGGCAAGAAGTTTAAACAACTCAATTGTGCAGACTGGTCTCAAACTCTTGGCCTCAAGCAATCCTCCTGTGTTGGACTCCCAAAGTGCTAAGATTACAGGTGTGAGACACCATCCCAAGCCTTTATGGCTGTCTTAAATCTAAATTTCTGATCTGCTAAATCTCAGAGTTATGGGTCATATTTTAAGTATAGAAAGCCTTAAAGGTAGGGATTTTGTCTTTGTATTCTTTTTATGCCCAAAGCCTAACAAGGTGACTGGCACATCATAATAGGTATATAAAATGTATAAAGAATATATGTGTAAACCTGGAAAATAGACTGTAATGAAACTTAAATGGTTTTTATTTTGTGTTTTTGTTATGTCATATTGAAAAACATGTGGATCATTTGATATATAGTTTATATACAAATTATCTGTCATTTGCAGTGGTATCTAAAATTGCTTAAAAATAATAATAATTGGTTTTATTGTTAATTTTATGTTAACTCAGAAATCACCCTTCAGATTAAGAATCTGGACTTAATTCTACCTGTCCTAAGTGATCTAGTTGCCTTTAGATATATTTGGATGCATTTCTAATTGAAAGAAAAAATCCCTGCCTTTATTTCTGGAAATATATTTATATAATTGGGTCTCATTCAGATCCCAACCACAGTAAAACAGACGTCCCAAGACATGAGTTATAGTTTGGATGACCACAGAATTTAAATTCTGTGCAATAAAATTCAAAAGACTTCTTGCATCTGTATGTTTTGTGCCTAATATTTTCTTAAATCTTCTTGTATCTGTATATTTTGTACCTAACCTTTTCTCAAATGATTTGATTCTAATTTGGATTGCTGAGATCTCAAATAGGGCTTTTATGTTTGCTTGTTTGTTTTCAGCCACAGTATCACTCCATGTCCAAAGAACTTTGACAAATGAGTGCAGGATGGTGAGCAAATATAGATTGAATACAGTCTTTAGAAAACCTCTGTGTGGATCTGTCACCACTATGGCTGCTGAAACATTCAAGTATAGTAGAAATTGTGAGGAAACGAAACAAAAAGGTAAATAATTGTTCTGTCATCAGAGCATAGGTATATGTTTGAAATGAGCATGCATTCTTAGACTACTGCAGATGCCATAATAAAATACCATTGACCACGTGGCTTAAACAACAGAAACTGACTTTCTCACACAGTTCTAGAGTCTGAAAAGTCCAAGATCAGGATGCCAGCATGGTCAGCTTCTGGTGAAGGTTTACTTCCTGGCTTGGAGAAAGCCACCTTCTTTCTGTGCCCTCACATGGCTGAGAGATCACTATCTTTTTCTCTTCTTACAAGGCCACCAATCCTATGTGATTAGAACCCCTTCCTGATGATCTCATTTAAAATTAAGTATCTCCTAAAAGCCTTAATCAAAATATAGCCACATTAGGAGTTAGGTTTTCAACATGTAAATTCTGGGAAAACAGAATTCATTCCATAGCACTTCTTCTTGACTAATTGCACTTGTGAAGATGATGTGGGGAAATAAATCAATACAGACTAAGAAAAAAATCAAGGTCAGAATCCATTTTAGAATAAATAAGGTCTTTTAAGTTGGCATTATGTTGTTGTCTGGACATTGTTTTTGTAGTCATGTAGACCTGACAATGGCAGCTTCTGGGAAAACGTGACCTAGTAGGTGCACTTTGTTCCAGACAAAATTGTTCAAATAAATCAACAGATATTTTCTCCAATTTTAAGTAAGTTTTATTTTTGTCTTCAAATTATCCTTTCTAGGAGATTCTATGTATCTGAAAATAGCCATCATGTTTTCCTCATTTTAATTTCCTCATCCTACATCTGAGTGAACTCGAATCTCTTCCTTCAACCTACTGATTACTCCCATTAATGCTGCTGCACTATAGCACTAATATGATGCTCACTTCAGTGAGAAGCTTTCTGCATATCTTGCTTTCATTTCCTGTTCTATTTGCTATAAACATAGTTATTTTCATTCTGTTGCTTTCAGTCACATATGGCATTTTGAAACTGTTAAATAAAGAGATTATCAATAGTAGATATATCTCAGCAGTAAAACCTACATTTATAAAGAAATATGATGTATTTAATTTCATTTCTAAAAGTCCAGCGTCCTAGCAAGGGTCATAAATTCACATGATTACCCTAAGCATTAGATTTTGCATTTGGAACACTAACTAAAAAAAGAATCAAACATTCATGCAAGCAAGAAAGCAGCTTCCTATTAATGATATGTACAAAGAAACTGCAAAATATAAATGATTCTGATTTAGATCATCAATAAAACTTGACACTCAAACAAAATGGCTCCATAGTATCTCCTTTTTGGACATGGAAGCATAAGAATATTAATAATATTGTGCCAAATTCAACATATTTCAGGAACTCAATCTCTCTTTTATAAATGTATCAGGAAATTTGTGAAATAATAGAAAAAATGGATCTATGCTATTATCATGAAAAATACAAAATACATATTGTCTAACATTTTTGAAATTCCTCAAAGAACTTCAATAACCTCAATTATTTAAAATATAATATTATTATAATCCAGTCTGATTTCAATCCTAAGGAATTATCTACCTAAAACATTTAAACAGATAAATTTATTTAAAACAGAGATCATTTTAGTGACTGCAGGAAATAAGCTCATTAAGGACATTCCTCTAATTAAAAGAAATGATATGTATTTAAAAATATATAAAAGAAATTAATATTACATTTACTTTTTGTTATTATCTGGGAGGACTCTTGAAAATTATCTTTAAGGGAACTGATAATGTACTTGCTTCATGTGTTCCTCCAGCTCTTCTACTAATTGTCAAACTTACCGTGAAGAGAAAAGGAAAGCATCAAAAAGGGGTTACTTTCCTGGAACTTTGACTAACTTCTCCATGGTTATTCTAATAGTATATCCCTTAGGAATGTTGGGGGACTAAGACATGGAGATGGTATAATTGAAAACCAAACAGGAGCTAATGTCCACCACAGGGGAGATAATTAGAAAAATCAAGTATTGGGCTACTGTTGTGAATGATAATCAAGTAGAGCTCTATCATTTGATTACAAGCCTCATTCAGTACAGCCCATGTGTTCTTGGGAATGAAGTGATTAAGCAGTAACCACGCTGAGCTGCTGCTGAGGAGGAAGAGATGCCAGAGATAGGAGGCTTGGTGGGGAGCTGTTCATTTGTACAGGACAGGGGGGATCGTGGTGCTGGATAGAAGAAACGGGGACTAAATAGGAGAAGACAACTCAGGGTAGACACCATGATGTCCCATGATTCCTGGCATTAAGCAATAAAATAAGCAACCAATGTTTTGTAGATTGTTCCCTTGCCATTGGAAGTGATTAATAGAATTGATAAAGACTGAACTTTAAGATAAGCATAAACCTGTGGTTATACTAGCAACTAACTATACACATTTTCAAATGCATGCCCACTCTACTAATAAATAAGAATCTCCTTGATTGGAGTCTTCTACTGGTTAAAATGTTCCCTAGTAAATTCTGATATACCACCAGGTTTGAGAGCCCCCGGCACTAGTAAATATAAACACCTCTGAATTACCAGCAGTATCTTCTCTGAGGTAAGAGTAGATATTTGAGTAAGACGTCTTGGAATAAGAGTAAACCAGGACACATAAAATATGGTCCATAGCAAATCAAATAATAATGAAACATTTTCTTGGCTATACACCTAAATGAGTCAGAAATTGGTATTTAAAACTACTATATATTCTTTACAACACACTTAAATGTTGACAAACTTCCTGGCTCATGCATCTGAATGGAAGGACCCTCTTAAGGATTCTGCTTCTGTTTTTATCTAAAAGAGAGTCTCTTATAATTTATTTTAAAACTTTTATAAGAAATCTCTCTGATATGAGTTTGAGAACAAAATAAAAGACTAGAAAAATCTTAGGCAAAATATCATCTATATTACAAAGATCTCTTTTAAAGTTGTTACAGCATATTTTAATTTTTTTTAAATCATACTTTAGGTTCTGCAGTACATGTGCAGATCATGCAGGATTGTTGCATAGGTACATATATGACAAGGTGGTTTGCTCTCTCCATCCCCTCATTACCTATATCTGACATTTCTACCCATGTTTTCTCTCCTCAACCTGCCCAACCCTTGCTGTCCCTCTCCTAGCCCCCACAACAGACCTCAGTGTGAGATGCTCCCCTCCCTTTGTCCATGAGTTCTCATTGTTCAACACTTGCCTATGAGAGAGAACATGCAGGGTTTGATTTTCTGTCCTGGTGTCAGTTTGCTGAGAATAATGGTTTCCAGATTCATCCATGTCCCTATAAAGGACACAAACTCATCGTTTTTTATGGCTGCATAGTATTCCATGGTGTATATGTGCCACATTTTCCTTGTCCAGTCTGTCATCATTGGGCATTTAGGTTGGTTCCAGGCCTTTGCTATTGTAAACAGTGCCATGATGAACATATGTGTGCATGTGTCTTTATAACAGAACGATTTATAATCCTTTGGATATATACCCAGTAATAGGATTGCTGAGTCAAATGGAATTTGTATTTCTAGAGCCTTGAGGAAGTGCCACACTGTCTTTCACAATGGTTGAACTAATGTACACTGCCACCAACAGCATAAAAGTGTTCCTATTTCTCCACGTCCTCTCCAGCATCTGTTGTCTCCAGATTTTTTAATATTCACCATTCTAACTGGCATGAGATGGTATCTCAGTGTGGTTTTGATTTACATTTCTATAAAGACCAGGGACGATGAGCATTTTTTCATATGGTCGTTGGCCTCATATATGTCTTCTTTTGAAAAATGTCTGTTCATATCCTTCACCCACTTTTGAATGGGTTTGTTTCTTTCTTGTAAATCTATTTTAGTTCTTTGTAGATTCTGGATATTAGCCCTTTGTCAGATGGGTAGATTGCAAAAATTGTTTCCCATTCTGTTGGTTGCTGATTCACTCTAATGATTGTTTCTTTTGCTGTACAGAAGTGCTGTAGTTTAATAAGATCCCATTTGTCTATTTTGGCTTTTGTTGCCATTTCTTTTGGTATGCCCATGTCCTGAATGGTTTTGCCTAGGTTTTCTCCTGGGGTTTTTATGGTGTTAGGTCTTATGTTTAAATCTTTAATCCATCTGGAGTTAATTTCAGTGTAAGGTGTCAGGAAGGGAACCAGTTTCTGCTTTCTGCACATGGCTAGCCTGTTTTCCCAACACCATTTATTAAACAGGGAATCCTTTCTCCACTGCTTGTTTTTGTCAGGTTTGTCAAAAATCAGATTGTTGCAGATGTATGGCATTGCCTCTGAGGCCTCTGTTTTGTTCCATTGGTCTATATCTCTGTTTTGGTTCCAGTATCACGCTGTTTTGATTACTGTAGCCTTGTAGTATAGTTTGAAGTCAGGTAGTGTGATGCCTCCAGCTTTGCTCTTTTTGCTTAGAATTGGCTTGGCTATGTGGACTCTCTTTTGGTTCCATATGAAGTTTAAGGTGTTTTTTTCCAGTTCTGTGAAGAAGGTCATTGGTAGCTTGATGGAGATAGTGTTGAATCTATAAATTACTTTGGGCAGTATGGCCATTTTCATGATATTGATTCTTCCAACTCACGAGCATGGAATGTTTTTCCACCTGTTTGTGTCCTCGCTTATTTTGTTGTGCAGTGGTTTATAGTTCTCCTTGAAGAGGTCCTTTACATCATTTGTTAGTTGTATTACTAGGTATTTTATTCTCTTTGTAGCAATTTTGAATGGGATTTTCCTCTTAATTTGGCTCTAAGTCTGTTATTGGTGTATAGGCATGCCTGTGATTTTTGCACATTGATTTTGTATCTTGAGATTTTACTGAAGTTGCTTATCAATTTCGGGAGATTTTGAGCTGAGACAATGGGGTCTTCTATCTATACAATCATGTCATCTGAAAATAGAGACAATTTGACTTCCTCCTTTCCTAATTGACTACCCTTTATTTCTTTTTCTTGCCTGATTGCTCTGGCTAGAACTTCCAGTACTATGTTGAATAGGAGTGGTGAGGAGGGCATCCTTGTCTAGTGCCAGATTTCAAAGGGAATGCTTCCAGTTTTTGCCCATTCAGTATGATATTGGCTGTTGGTTTGTTTTAAATAGCTTTTATTATTTTGAGATACATTCCATTGATACCTAGTTTATTGAGAGTTTTTAGCATAAAGGGCTGTTGAATTTTATCAAAGGCCTTCTCTGCATCTATTGAGATAATCATGTGGTTTTTGTCTTTGGTTCTGTTTATGTGGTGGATTACATTTATGGACTTGTGTATGTTGAACCAGCCTTGCATCCCCAGTATGAAGCCTACTTGATCTTGATGGATAAGCTTTTTGAGGTGCTGTTGCATTCGATTTGCCAGTATTTTATTGAAGATTTCTGCATCTATGTTCATCATGGATATTGGCCTGACATTTTCTTTTTTTGTTGAGTCTCTGCCAGGTTTTGGTTTCAGGATGATGTTGGTCTCATAGAATAATTTGGGAAGGATTCCCTCTGTTTGGATTGTTTAAAATAGTTTCAGAAGGAGTGGTCCAGCTCCTCTTTGTATGTGTGGTAGAATTCGGCCATGAATCCATCTGGATCTAGATTTTTTTTGGTTGGTAGGCTATTAATTGCTGCCTCAATTTCAGCCCTTGTTATTGGTCTATTCAGGGTTTCAACTTCTTCCTGGTTTAGGCTTGGAAGGGCGCAAGTCTCTCTCTTTTCTATTAATCTTGCTAGTGGTCTGTCTATTTTGTTGATCTTTACAAAAAACCTGCTCCTGGATTTATTGATTTTTTGAAGGGTTTTTTTGTGTCTCTAACTCTTTCAGTTTCTGCTCTGATCTTAATTATTTCTTGTCTTCTGCTAGCTTTTGAGTTTTTTTGGTCTTGCTCCTCTAGCTCTTTCAATTTTGATGATAGGATGTCTATTTTAGATCTTTCCTTGCTTCTCATGTGGGTATTTATTGTATAAATTTCCCTCTGGACACTGCTTTAATTGTGTCCCATAGATTCTGGTACATTGTGCCTTCGTTTTTGTTTTTTTCAAAGAACATCTTTATTTCTGCCTTCATT
Source organism: Plecturocebus donacophilus (assembly GCA_004027715.1). Taxonomy (NCBI): domain Eukaryota; kingdom Metazoa; phylum Chordata; class Mammalia; order Primates; family Pitheciidae; genus Plecturocebus; species Plecturocebus donacophilus. Next base: position 19,032 of record PVKP010021135.1, on the reverse strand, counting down.
TCACTGTTTATCCCATCAACATTCAAGAGTCAGTTGTTCAGTTTCATGAAATTGTGCGGTTCTGAGTTAGTTTCTTAATCCTGACTTCTAATTTGATTGCACTGTGGTCTGAGAGACTGTTTGTTATGATTTACATTCTTTAGCATTTGCTGGGGAGTGATTTACTTCCAATTACATGGTAAATTTTAGAGTAGGTGCCATGTGGTGCTGAGAAGAATGTATATTCTGTGGATTTCGGGTGGAGAGTTCTGTAGATGTCTAATAGGTCTGCTTGGTCCAGATCTGAGTTGAAGTCCTGAATATCCTTCTCCATTTTCTGCCTCATTGATCTGTCTAACATCGACAGTGGAGTTAAAAGTCTCCCACTATTATTGTGTGGGAGTTTAAGTCTCTTTATAGGTCATTAAGAACTTGCTTTATTTATCTGGGTGCTCCTGTATTGGGTGCATATATATTTAGGATCATTTGCTCTTCTTGTTGCATTGATCCTTTTACCATTATGTAATGCCCTTGTCTCTTGATCTTTGTTGGTTTAAAGTCTATTTTATCAGAGACTAGGATTGCAACTTTTGCTTTTTTTTGTTCTCCATTTGCTTGGTAAATCTTCCTCCATCCCTTTATTTTGAGTCTATGTGTCCTTGTATGTGAGATGGTTTTTCTGGATACAGCACACCAATGGGTCTTGACTTTTTATCCAATTTGCCAGTCTGTGTCTTTTGATTGGGGCATTTAGCCCATTTACATTTAAGGTTCATATTGTTATGTGTGAATATGATCCTACCATTTTGATGCTGGCTGGTTGTTTTGCCCATTAATTGATGCAGTTTCTTCATTGTGTTGATGCTTTTTACCACTTGGTACGTTTTTGGAGTGGCTGGTACTGGTTGTTCCTTTCCATGTTTAATGCTGCTTTCAGGAGCTCTTATAAGGCAGGCCTTGTGGTGATGAAATCTCTCAACAATTGCTTATCCATAAAGGATTTTATTTCTCTTTCACTTATGAAGCTTAGTTTGGCTGGATATGAAATTCTGGGTTGAAAGTTCTTTTTTTTAAGGATGTTGAATATTGGCCCCCACTCTCTTCTAGCTTGTAGAGTTTCTGCCAAGAGACCCGCTGTGAGTCTGATGGGCTTCCCTTTGTGGGTAACTTGACCTTTCTCTCTGGCTGCCCTTAGCATTTTTTCCTTCATTGCAACCCTGGTGAATCTGACGATTATGTGCCTTGGGGTTGCTCTTCTTGAGGAGTATCTTTGTGATGTTCTCTGTATTTCCTGGACTTGAATGTTGGCCTACCTTGCTAGGTTGAGGACGTTCTCCTGGATAATATCCTGAAGAGTGTTTTCCAGCTTAGATTCATTCTCCCTGTCACATTCAGGTACACCTATCAAACGCAGATTAGGTCTTTTTACATAATCCCATATTTCTTAGATGCTTTGTTCTTTTCTTTTCACTCTTTTTTCTCTAATCTTGCCTTCTTATTTTATTTCATTGAGTTGATCTCCAAACTCTGATATCCTTTCTTCTGCTGGGTCAATTTGGCTGTTGAAACTCATGTATCCTTGAAGTTCTCATGTTTTTCAACTCCATTAAGTTGTTTATGTTCTTCTCTAAGTTGGTTATTCTAGTTAGCATTTCTTCTAATGTTTTAATTGTTCTTAGTTTCTTTGCATTGGGTTAGAACATGTTCTTTTAGCTCAGAGAATTTTGTTATTACCCAACTTCTGAAGCCTGTTTCTGTCAATTCCTCAGACTCATTCTCCATCCATATTTGTTCCCTTGCTGGTGATGAGTTGTGATCCCATGGAGGAGGAGAGGCTTTCTGGTTTTGGGTGTTTTCATCGTTTTTATGCTCGATTCTTCCTATCCTCATGGGTTTATCTACCTGTAGTCTTTGTAGTTGGTGACTTTTGGATGAGATCTCTGAGTGGACATCCTTTTTGTTGATGTTGAAGCTATTTCTTTCTGTTTTTTAGTTTTCCTTCTAACAGTCAGGCTCTACTGTTAGGACTGCTGGAGGTCCTCTCCAGACCTTGCTTGCCTGGGAATGACCCATGGGGTCTATGGAACAGTAAGGGTTCCTGCCAGTTTCTTCTTCTGTTATCTTTACCTCAGAAGAGTGTCCACCAGATGTCAGCTAGAGCTCTCCTTTATTAGGTACCTTTTTGGATCTATGGGGGTCAGGAAGCCCCTTGTTGTTCTGTTCAGAGCTGCTGGGCAGGTACATGTAAGTCTGCTGCAGTGGAACTCAAAACCGCCTCTTTTCCCAGGTGCTCTGTCCTGGGAAAGTAGGGCTTTATTTATAAGTTTCTGACATGCTGCTGCCTTTTTTCAGAGATGCTCTGCCCAGCAAGGAAGTAGTCTAGTCACAGTCTGCCAGAAGAGGCATTGCTGAGCTGCTGTGGGCTCTGACCATCTGCTGTGTAAACTTACTTGCAGTTTTGTTTACAGAGGTGCAGTTAGAATTCCCTCAGTTATGGCGGTCTGCCTCAGTAATGTTGGACTGCCTCAGTAATGGTGGACTGTCTCTGTAATGGCAGATTGCCTCAGTAATGGCCGACTGCCTCCGTAATGGCAGACTGGCTCGGTAGTGGTAGACTGCCTCAGTAATGGTGGACACCCTTCCCCCAACAGAGCTGGACTGTCCAGGGTCTGGCTGCACTTGCTGCAAAACTCTCAATCCAGAGCATTTCAGATTGCTGGTCTTTATAGGGGTAGGACCCGCTGAGCCAGATCACCTGGCTACCCACTTTCATCCCCTTCCTTTTCAGCTGAATGGGTGGCTGTGTCTCCCAGGTATTCTAGGTGACAGTTGAAATGGCCACCCAGATTTGTGCAATTTTTGTGTGGAAACCCATGGTGCAGGCTGAAACAACTCATGGTACTTTTCAGCCTGGGTATCTCCTGGTCTGTGGGTGGCAAATGCTGCAGGAGAAGCACAGTATCTGAATCAAAGTGCTGCAGTGGATGGAAAAGCCCATGATGGCCTCCTTTGAGTAGAGAGGGTGTTCCTCCAGGGATTACACTTCCAGGGTGAGGCAACACCCTATCCTGACTCTGCTCACCCCTCTTGCGCTACACCCATTGTGCAAACAGTTCCATTGAGATGCACCTGGTACCTTGTTTGGAAATGCAGTGATAACTCACCCTCTGCATTGCTCTCACTGGGAACTGCACTCCAGGGCTGTTCCTATTTGGCCATCTTGGATCTTCCTCCCATATTTTAAATCTTTAGCTGATATTCTGAATGTTTTAATCTAAACATTGATAGGGTACTTTATGCTTCTTTGTTTTTTCCATTTCATCCCTATAAAAAAATTATGTTTTTGTGTGGGTGAACCATAATCCAGGGATTCCCAATCCCCAAAGTACTGGTCTATGGTCTGATAAAAACTGGGCTGCATAGCAGGAGATGAGTGGTAGATGATTAAGCATTACCACCTAAGCTCCGCCTCCTGTCATATCAGCAGCAGCATTAGATGCTCATAGGAGACAAAACCTGTTGAAAATTGCACATGTGAGGAATCTAGGTTGCGTGCTCCTTATGAGAATATAATGGTCCCCCCATACTCCCTCCATCTGTGGAAAAACTGTCTTCTACAAAACTAGTCCCTAGTGCCAAAAAGGTGCGGAACCACCACCATAATCCATAGCATGCTGCCTATGTGGTAAGCCCATTTGGTTCTGCAGGTTTTACAGCTCCTGTAGAATAAGAAACCTACATCAAATAATCTTTCACATTCATATAATGTTCATTTTAATAAATCTCAGGCCATTTCAAGATATGTGTTTAAATGTCTTAACCAAACCAGTTAATCATTAAGTTAGAGGATCATGTGCACTCTTTATAGTTATCATTTTATGAATAATTATAAAGAAAATGCAAGGCAATCGAACACTTATGCAAATGATTTGGCCATAAATAATAGTTTAAAAACTTAGCACAGATTCATGAAAAATGAAACTTCCCAAAGCAGTGTGCTCTACGGAAACCTGTAAGAAAGTTCTTTCCTTCAAAAAATAAGACAGTGGGTTTGGGGATGGGTGAGTATTGTCTGGTAATTCTGACAGTACAGATCCTTTGGAATATTTAAGTTTCTCTTAGCATATGCTATGAATAAATGTGTCTCAATAGAGTTAAATGTATATTTGGGTATCTCACATTGGACATTGAAGTTGATAATTCTCTAAGTTCTAGTTATTTAAGCTATGTGTTCAAAAGCTGCAGTCTACAGTTGTTATATTTATTTCATATGCTATTATAGCCTTTAAGCATAACATGAATCACATAAAACAATAACAAGAAAAAAGTTTATTCTCATTATATTTTTAATCATTAAAGGTTAGTTATTTTTCCTATGACTGTTGGACTTTTCTAAACCTAGACTTCAGTTTAAGATATCCAATATTCTCTCTTGACTCTGATAGAAATGTCTAAAGAATATTTTGAAATACTGACCTAGACATTTATAATATTACCCTATAGCTCTCATATTGAACATTACTATTTTTAATTATATATCTTTGATACTAGGGAAGTTTAAATTTTTTCCATATTGTGCAGGTTTTGTAAGCTGAGTCCATAAAACTCACTGATAATAGACAGATTAATAGGAAAAAAGAAATGCAAATTTATTAACATGCATATGGGCACAGGAATCATACAAATATGAAAAATTCAAAGTCAAGATGGTTAATAATTTTATATCATCTTGAGGTTACAGGAATAACAAGAGTTCTAAGAGTGGCAAACCATGTTATGATGGGGAGAGAAGAGTAAAGCCTGGAGAAACATGTGATCTGTTAAGCAGATGAAGCCTCACAGATATCAGCCCTTGTAGGGTCTGTTTCTGTCAGACTTTTTGAAGTGTGAGATGCACAGCTTATCTTTCTTGATCTGGACAAGAAAAAGCTTCAGAGAAAGTCTGTTTGCATCCGCTATTTACTTCACTTTATTCCCTCTACAAATCTCCTCTACAAAAGACAGCTTTGTGGGGCTACTTCAGTCTGCAGGCCCTCTGAACAGCCATCTCAAAATATGTCAAATAAGTATATTTGGGGGTGAAATATTTTTAGTTTCCTTCAATACACTTTTGGTTACAAATGTATGTTGTACTTGAAGGATGTCTTACAAAATGATAGGTATGCTTATGGGTAAAAAAGATATTTGGAATGTTCCTATCTCTAATCAAAGATCAAATGTATTCCAACTTCAAGCTGTAATCTACGGACCCAATCAGACATAGTCTTTCCAAATGATAACACCTTAACATCTCTGATTTTAATATTATACTTTCCAAGCACTGTATACAGTAAGAGTAGAAAATAATACAGAATTTACCTACATGTTAAACTACTGTTCTTGTAAAAGTGCTATGGAATTATATATGTGACAGTAAATATATTTTTGAAAACCCTAAACTTATATAAATGCTGAATAAATACAAAAGGTTATTAAACTAAGTCTCTCTACAAAATTTTCCCAATATTTGCACCAAATTACTTATTGAATTTTTATTACAAATATGGCTACCTATATGAGTCAGTGTTTTCCAGAAAAACAGAACAAACAGGCTGTCTATACGTAGAGAGAGATCTATTTTTAAAAATTGGCTGAAATGCTACGTGAGCTAGGAAGTTTGAAACCAGCAGGGCAGTCCAGCAGTCTGGAAATTCTTGGAGTTGATGTGGCAAATCCCTAGTCCAAAGACAATCAGGAGGCAGAATCCCTTCCTCTTCAAGAGTACTCAATCTTTTATCTTAAGGCCTTCAACTGATTGGATGAGGTCCACTCACATTATGGAGGATAATCTACTTTATTCAAAGTCTACTTATTTAACTGTTAATCACATCTAAAAATACCTTCACAGCAATCTCTGCAGACCAGTGTTTGACCAAACAATTGCGCACCATTGGCCTAGCCAAGTGCTTGGGCTGAGAAAACAATACCTTAAAATGAAGAACTTGGAAGCAAAAGTACTTCTCTGACCATCTGCCCTCCTGTCTCTCAGTCCCAGTCTTCCCAAAATCCTAGGCATAAAAACTAGAATCGTCTTCCCTAAGGCAAGCTATAGAAACCTGCAAATATTACTCTAACTTTCCCTCTGCCTTTCTGTGTAAAAACTGCCCATAAATAAATTATCTGGCTTGCCTTGTTTGACTGAAGATCATAAGACTCCCATTCCAAAGAGCGCCCTGCACCGTACTCAGAAGGAAGAAATACATACTCAGAGCTGCCAAGAAAAATATAGACAGGAAAGCCTTGCTGGGATGCTCCCACTGGGTAGGGGAGTGTGGGGTTTCCCAACTCAGTCTATTTGCTTAGACTATACCCTTTTTATGTAAGCACTTCTATACAGCTGCTATATTTGGATGAACCTAAGCATAAACATGGACAATTTCCCTTGTATCTTTGAGGCTTCATTCTGAGGGCTCCTGTACATACACATTAAATATATTTGTATGGCTTTCCTCCAATTAATCTGCTTTTTGCAAGTCAGTTTTTCAGTGAATCTTCAGTGAGCCATGGGGAACTTTCCACTTTGGTCCCTACATAAGTCAGTGTATAAAATTATCACACTAAATCAGTGTCTTTATCTTTCTCTTCCTGAAAATCACACCAAACTTATAAGCAAAAGGACTATCTTGTAGCCTCAATTTTTAGAGAAACTGGGAGGCAGGTGTAATAAGCTGACTTCATCATGCATGTGAAGGCTGTCCAAAGGAGCTGAGCTGGATGGAAGCCGTGGGGAGAAGAAATAAAAATAGCAGAGAATCCAAGGAAGCCCAGCAGGAGTTGTTCTCAACAGCATCAACAAAGGTAAGGGGCTCTCTCAAAAATGCACATGCTACATATCTTGAATAGGAGAGAATACAACCTCTGGACCAGGCCTGATCAAGAGAAATAGAAGATGTAGGATATTGTGCAACCACAGAGACACACAAAGAAGCCACATTTGTAGGAAGTAATCTGTCTCTGTGGCAGCAGGAGGAGAGCTTTTATGTTGCAAAGTCTGGAATGCTATCTAGGATCTTCTCACTCCCTCATTTCACAGGAACCGTCTGCAAATAGCGAGTTTAGAAAAATTCAACTTATTCCATGACACATAAAAATGATATGGTGAAGCATCAATATATAAATATTATACAAAATGGAGTAACGGTTACCAAACTTACGAAAAGATGAAAAATACTCGGATTTTTCATTTTGTACTCCATACACTCCAGGACTCTCTCTCCATCTCGCCCAAGCAAATCTAAGCTTTGTAAAGGTCTACAAGGCCCTGCATGATCTCATATCCTATTACTTCTTTCTGTCAAACCCGTCTGTCCCCTGTCCTTTCTTTCCAAGAACATTCCAAGCATAATCATCCCTCACAGTCTTTTTCCTTGCTCTTCTCTCTGTGTGGAATATTCTTTCACAGATATTAATAGTGGCTCACTCTCTTAGCTCCTTCAAGTTCAGTTAGACCTCACCTCCTGAGAGTGGTGATCACCATCACACTACTTAAAACTTTGAACAACATGCCAATATTTCTTCTTCCTCTTATCTGAATTAAATTTCCCTATCTAGCACTGTTTACAATCTAACATATTATGTATTTTCACAATTTTTTATTCTGTTTTATTCACTGCTGTATCCTCAGAGACTGCTACATTATAAACATTCAAAATCTATTTGTTAAATGAATGAATGATTAAATGAATGGGTGAATTTACACTTTTCAGGAAATGTTTCTGCAGAATAGATAAAGAATATAGTCAAGCATATCACTACAAATTAAGAAAATTGAATTAAACCATCACATCTCTGAAGGACACTCAAAAAGGACAACTATAAAACCCTAGGGAGGAAATGGGGAGACAGGAAGAGAAATGCAGAAAGAGCTAGTGGAAAACAGGAATAAGTAGGCAGAAAATAAACATCACATGAAGAAAGATGAAATTTGAAAAAGCAGAAAGGGAAAAAGACACCTCAGAAAACCCAATCAAAAATATATGAGATAAAAATTAGTAAACAAAGAGTAATGGAAATAAGCTGCACACAGATTAGAATAAACAAAATGTGATATTCACACAGTGAAGTACCAGTCAACAACAAAAGTGATAAAACTATACATGCAATTCAGATGGAGGAAGCCAGATATGAAGCCTCCATACTGTATGATTTAATTTATATGAAATTGTAGAAAAGGTAAAACAATAGTAAGAACAAAATAGAGGTTGCCTGAGGCTAAGGATGAGGCAGGAATGGACAGTGAAGCAATGTGAGGTGAGTTTTGGAGGTCATGGAAGTGTACTACAATTTTCCTATAATGGTCATGACACAACTGTGTTCATTTACCAAAACTCAGAACTGTGCACTTATGTAGAAAATACACCTCCATAATGCTGTCTTTTTTAAGAATTAGCAATAAAATGATAGATTTAGAATACAGACAAAGGGTATCTAACATGCACATAATTGAAATGCCCCTGAAATTCCAGCATTTTGGGAGGCCATGGCAGGCAAATCACTTGAGCTCAGGAGTTTGAGACCAGCCTGGGCAAAATGGCAAGACCCCATCTCTACAGGGTGCCACAATCAGGCCACTGCACTCCAGCCTGGGTGACAGTGGGAGACCTTGTCTCCAAAAAAAAAAGAAATTCTCTAAGAAGTAAACTGAAATAACATTTAAAGGCATACATCTAAAACACCTTTTCTGAAAGAAGGAAGTTCATTTGTGTTCATTTATTAATTTATTAAATGAACAATGCCATTTTCTATATATCTAAGCATTTTGAAGATATTCACTCCATCTCATAACAACTCTTTAAGGCAAATCCAATTGTTTTATACAGATGAGAAGACAGAAATGCAGAGAAGTTAAGTAATTTTCCCAAGGCTCAAGTGGTAATGCCATGCAATGGTATTGACATATTAAAAGGACACAGTATATGTCAAAATAAACTAAATAGCCAGATATATGTTTGGAATGTCAGTGGAGTTTAATTATGAAACAATCAGGGAAAAATAAGATATGTTTAAGTGGAAAAAACACGGCTGTCTTGAATATCTACCTAGCAACATTTAATGCCAGAATATGGTAGAACAATACTTATAAGAAAATGAAAACACAATAAATAACAGAATGTGTAAAAAGAAAAAGAAACACCATCTACAAATTTTATGGTACGTGCAATTGTCAGGGAAACTTAAAACATAAATCTTTAAACACACACCGATTCAAAATATAGTGTTCATATGAGCTCCTCTTTAAGCTACAAAATTCAGTCAATAAAATGATGAGGAAATTTAGACTAAAATGTTGGGTGATAGAGACAAAATAATCTGATAACAAAGCAGAAACAATTGAACATTAACAAAATAAATGTATCTATAAATCTCTATATAAAAAAACGAGTGAAACACTAATCAAAATGGTTAAACTTCTAAAGAAACAGATTAAAAAAATACTGTGCATTTGAACATGTAGGTTAAAGATAGTAGTATTCAGAGCAAATGTACAGCCTGAAATACTTGTAGGCATCAAAAAGAATAAAAAGAAAGAATAGATTAGTACAAAGAAATGGAAAGCAAATGTAAGAAATGAATTAATACAAATAGAAGTAGAATTTAATGAGATTAAAATATGTAAATAGCAAAAATAATAAATCAAAAATGGCTTCTTTTAATAAAAAACTAAGTAATAAAACTCACAAATCAGTCATTAAGCTAGACAAAATCAGAAGACAGCATAATATAGTATATAAGACAGTATATGATAGGAAATAATAATGTAGGAAAGGTCACAGAACAAGAAAATTATTAACAAGTGCTATGTTAATACTATAAAAATAAACTTGAAGCCTGAATAACGAATCTTTTATTCTAAGAAAAATAATTTGCCACAACTGGTGCTGAAAGAGACAATTAGAAAAGGTTAATTTATATAAAACAGACAAGATAAAAATTAATCCTTCCAAACAGCACTAGGAAAAATAAACCTCACAGGAAAATTCCAAAAATATTTAACAAACAGACCATTGAAATGCTATTAAACTGCCTCAGGCATAAAATAGAAAACAAGTTTATAAAATGAATATGGCATTGATACTGAAGCCTGGTTAAGATTATACTTAGAAGACAAACTTACAGAACAATCTCATTTTAAAATACTGATGCAAAACTCCTAAATAAATATATTTTTAAATACAGCAAAACTAAACTAAAAGATAATCTTATTATGATGACTGTTTTATTATAAGAATGTGTGATTCAATGTTAGGAAATATATTAATGTAAGTATTATAAACCATCACCAGTGATTATTAAAAGCATAGGTGTATAGCCTGTGCAATATAGTGAGACCCTGTCTCCACAAAAGAAAAATAATAATAACACAAAAATTAGTGGGTGTGGTGAAATACACCTGTACTCCCAGCTATTCAGGAGGCTGGGATAGGAAGATCACTTGAGCTCAGGAGATGGAGGCCACAGTGAGCTATGATCACATCACTGCACTCCTTCCTGAGTGGCAGAGTGAGACTCCATCTCAAAAAAAAAAAAAAAAACTAGAAGAAAAGAAAAAAAGAAACTAATAATAATAATAATGTGTGTGAGGTTGAGGTGAGACACAGTGGATGGGGAATGAGGGAAGAGAAAAACCTTTTCCTCTATATCTTACATTTCATATATTGCATAAGGTTTCAGTCATGTAAACATATCATCTAGTAAAAATATGTACATTTTACAAAATATATTATACACTTAAGTGCTTAATATTGTATGAATATCTCTCAAACTTAGCTTCCTGTTAAATCTGTGTAACAAAGTTGTGCTTTCATTCTATTTTTAAGTATTTAGTCAACAGTGCCAATTGTGTTTATTTCTGCATTGTTCTCAATCTAGTTTAAATTGCAGCTATCTCATCACGCAGCTGCCCATATATTGTATATTTAGCATGAGGCATCAATTTGAGTTTCTAATGATCAGAACAATTTATCCTAATGTTTTAAAACACTTAGTAAAAGAAAGAAAACATTAATAACTCATTTTATGCTTTAATATCAAAAACACAACACTATTTCTTCAAGTCACCAAAGGTACAGTCCTCTCATCCCTTCCCCCACCAAAAAGCAAGCAAATAAAAACATTTAATTATGAGAATTTACTGAAAAGCTCCACCCACGCCCCCTCCCACACCAGGCCCCGTCACCATACACAGCCTCCTGCCATTCCCTCTCTGCTGAAAGTGGGCCATGGAGGAGAGTGGGCCAGGTAAATTTCTTTAGATTTGATGCCTTCCCAGATGGGCGGACCATGACTGAAATGTCACCACGCTATTCATACGCATCTGTTGAAACTTATGTGTTTGATATATGAGGAATATTTTTAGTTTTGACAACCTGTTGAAATTAGGACAAGGTGTATCATCTAGGTCGGCACTTGGAGAATTGGGCGCAGACGTCTGCTTACAGAGGTGGCTCTTCAGCAGATTCTACCTCGGTATCCATATGAGAGCCAAATATTGTGCCTTCGTGCATCACTGATATTTGCAAACATGTACATGTGTTTGCTACTTTTATGACATTTAAAATTAATTTCAATTTTATATTCAAAATCTGTTGTCATTGAAGGGTGAAGGAAGGCACACAGGCACAAAAAAACATTTCAAGCACAGTAGAGTTTCCTTCCTAAACCTAAAGCCTGTTCTGCTGTCTTCCTGCTCTTCTATGACTTCCCATCGCCAAATGAAAACAAAGGCCAAAAACCTTGGAATTTAGGAACACAGATGTATTATGGAGACTGCTGGAATTAGAGGTGAAGGTGGCTTGTTCTAATGCTGATTTAGACCCCCTAACAGAGGAAAGTCTGGACAAGGCATTTACATTCTTTGAATCTTAATTCATTTTACTTTCTGTAAAAGTTAACCACAATACCTGTAGTTAGGAGGATACATAAATTATTTTGTATTTTGAAACTGGCAAAGAAATTATACAGATGTCATATATAAACAAAATTACTCTCAAGACTTCATGGGATTGAAGAGATTGTTTTTGCAGCCTCACCTCTTTTCTATTCACATTCTGTGCAGGAGTCTCCCGGCCTATTCATCCTTCTCCCTAACATCCCCTGGGTTCCTGTCAACCAAAATATGCCTGCTGTTCTTTCATTTGGAGTAACATTATTCTTGTACTTAGCACCCTGCACAACTTCTCCTTCCTCAAAAGACTTTCCATTAACAACAATAGAAAGCCTGAATTGTAGCAGTTGTGAATTTCTGTGATATAAATACAACTACCACAGTCAATTTTAAGCTACTAACCATTTGACAACTAGCTCAACAAGTTCGAGAATATCTAACAATCTGCTTTCCCCAGCCAGTACAAGCAGCTCCACATTTGTGAGGAGCTGTAGCACAGTGCCCTGCCTTAAATACTTATGTTACACTAAAGGAACAAAAGCATGAATGAATGACCATGGTGGTAACCTTTAGGCTGTCTAAAGGTACCAGTAGGGAACTGTCTCTATTGGCAAGATTAGATGACATCACAAATACTTTGGGATTTCTCTCATTAAGAGAGAGTCTATGTCCCCTTCCCTTGAATCTGAGAAACCTCTGTGAATGCTTGATCAAGAGAATATGGCAGAAGTGATTTTGTGCTAGTTTATAGACCCAGGCATTAAAAGACTGGCAACCTCCAATTGCTGTTTTCTTGTTCTTGAAACCTGGGAAGGATCCAGGTGAGTAATCAGAGATCCAAGAAAGAGGCCCTGAGACTATGGAGAAGGAGAACGGCCCAGTGGTGCTCAAACTTCCGCTTGTCCCTCCAAAGCACCAAGTGCCTTGGACTCTCTAGACCAGTCCGGTTATCAGCTGATATACCACAAAGTGACCTTGGTCAGTGCATTGTAGAGCATATGATCCTCCAACTGAGCACTGCTCCAAACTTCTGAATCCCAAACTTCTGGGGTACAATAAAATGTTTGCTCTTTTAACACACAAAGTTATGGAGTAGTTTGTTATATAGAAATACATAACTGGAACAATAAATAGTTGAAAATGGCTAACAAAATTGAAGATATATTTAATGTATTTTTAATTAAATTTTGACTTTCCATCTTCAAAGCAAAAGAAAAATCCCTTCCTAACAAAGCACTATTTTACTAATGTCAACTTTGATATCCTTTATGAGTAGTTTGTGGCTACTCTATCCACACACAATTAGGCTACTATGTCTCACATCCTTTAAATACAGTGTTTTCTTAATGGAAAAAGAAATCGGAAATTTTTTGAAATTAAGGAATGATTTCCCCAATGTTTGAATAGTTATTTATATCACTACAATGTCAAAGATTCACAATGAGCATATTTTATTAGAGGGCAACCATCTCAAAAATAATGATAATATTTTTTCAATTGTTCTAGTCACTTTTCATTTTTCAGCCTATAATTCCAGCATTTCTGAGACTGAAGATGTGGCCTCTGGTGGCTTGACTAGGCCCCTTTAATAACTTTTGTTTGCTACGAACGGCGATGTGACATGGGCCTGTATAGAGAAGGCCTGTTTGATATTAGCTTTCTATCTCAGTCCAGTGGTGTGACCGAGACTCTGAGCTACATTGCTTTAGGCCTCCTGGCAAGAGAAAACCTGTTTAATTACCTGCCCCAGCTGTACTTACTAAGTGGAATGATTATTAAATCTGTCTCTCTATTTCACAGTTTCAGTATACAATTTAAATCTATGCCAAGATGAGTGGAGGTCATGGATTCTGTAGGAGTAGGCAGGACTAAAATAATCAACCTGACAGGTGTCTTAAGAGCATTGTGGCCTAGGGCTCAGCCAACCCTCTGTCCTCTAACATAAAAATAGGAGGTTCTTAGATCCTCTGCCAACTTTGTAACTGCCTATAACCTCTCATCATTTAGCCATGATATTGCCCAGTTCATGTTCAAAGAAGGATAATAATACTTGGCTTTTTCTCTTCTTTATCTGCTGACAGATCATTTGAGTTATTTGTTCTTAAATCCAAGACAATATAAAATCACCAACATGTGATGGTTAATTTTATGTGGCAACTTCACTGGGCCATGGGATGTCCAGATATTTGGCTAAACATTATTCTGAATGAGATTAACAATTGAATAGGTAGCCTGAGTTAAGCAGATTGTCCTTCTAAATGTAGGTGGACCCCACTCAGTCAGTTGAAAACCTGACTAGAACAAAAGGCTGAATAAGGGAGGCTTCACTCTCTCTGCCTGTCTCAGAGTTGGAACATCATTCTTCTCCTGTTTTTGGACTTGCTCTCAGACTGGAACTTATACCATCAGCTCCCCTGTTTCTCTGGCCCTCAGACTTGGACTGAACTATACCAACTTGATCTCCAACTTGTCAACTGTATACCTTGGGACTTCTCAGCCTCCATAATCACATAATCCAATCTCTATAGGTAAATAAATATAGATATCTCCTATTGGCTATGTTTCTCTGGAGGACCCTGAATAATACACTTTTGTTTCTGTAACATGCAAACTCTCTTCATCTGTTTCTTAGAGTTTATTGCTATCATAATCTTATTGGCAGAGGAAACCAGTGTATATCTTTGGGGAACATTAAAGTGGTCTGCTTCTGTAATTCCTTCATTATATACAGTCATGCAACTTTTGCATTCTACCCCATAATATATCCTAGTTTATTATAATATTAAAAAGTGTTAATTTTTTTAAACATTTGTTTCAATAGATTTTCCAGAAAGATTAAATGTGCTTATTGAATAGTTTACCCTGTTGCTTTAAATACTCACAGCACACTTCTTAGAGGTAAGCACCAATGTTGAGAAGTATAGTTTAATTTTCACTCATATTTTTCTAAAAATGTTATTTGTCATTCATAAAAGCCCTTTGTTGTCTAATTTCATAACATCTCTCTCTCTTTTGGTTTTATTTATATATTTAAATAATCATGGTTGAAATAAATGTCATTATTGGCTGTGGGCTTTAACATAATGCTTGTTAAATTTTGCAACCAGAAACTAAACTCACGTTGGCATTAACTCTACTTTCATCAGTAATTATATGTCAACCAAAATGCAAGTTTAATAATGCAGCTAATCATTTTTAGACCTTTAATAATTAAAATTTATTTTTATTTTTGATTTTTTGCTGTGAATTTTAAAACAGAATAATAAGGGCCACACAGGGGCGATTCTTAGGTTAAATGAATAATGCGCTAGACAAAGAGAGCTGGCCAGAGGTGTACTGTATATTCTTTTTACCATGTATACTAGACAGAGTTTGATGTGATTCCAAATTATATAACTATAAATCATAAAAACAAAGGCTTTGTCAATACATATTTATAAGGTTAACAAGGGAAAATTTGCCCCCTTTCCTAACCCCACCAAACCGTAAAGTTTTTAATACAGGTAGAATATAAATCATAAACCATGCAAATAATGCATTGTTATTGGGGTATTCATAAAATCTTCATAACCAGCTGAGTTGTCTTGAGCAAACCACAAGAGATTATATAAATATTGAACAAAATATAATAATTTGAACGTGACTTTATGTTCACTCTTTACTGTAATTTTGCCCAGCTATATGGAAATGTCATAGAGCCTTTGTGTAATCCTTGGGATCCAAATCACAAAACAGAGAATTAATGTGATGGAGGAAAAACACACTGGACTTAGAGTTTATTGTGAGTTTGATTCTAAACTCTGTGATTCATTTTCTATGTTATTTTAGACTCATCATTTCACGCTCTTGACGTCACTTTCTTCATCTAAAAAAATGATCATTTGTTCTAGAATGATCATTTGAAAGTTTTCTTCCAAGTTTAAAGATCTAAAAGTCTCTAAGAGTTTCTGTATGATTAGATGGTGGTAAGGATTAAATAACTGAATTGTTTTAATTTATGCAAGCTCGGCACAGGGCAGGTTATCACAAAGTGAGTGTTCTGCACATTTTCCTATGGCTAAGCTTAGCCAGTCTTATGCTACACTACTTTAAACCGTAAAAGGTTAGGCTTACCTTAAGTTTTCAATGTAATTCACTAGTTGTCATCAATATTTGATTCTCCTTTCCCTCTGGGCATACTGAAGATTACATGTTTTAGGCTTCTGTGTAAATTATAAGTTGGATGAAAACACATAACCAGTACTGACTAAAGAAATGTGAGTAGAAGGAAAGGGGGCAGGTTTTCCCTTGTTAACCTTATAAATGCATATTGACAAAGCCTTCGTCTTTATGATTTACAGTTATATAATTTGGAATTACATCAAATTCTGTCTAGTATAATGGTAAAAAGAATATACAGCACACCTCTGGCCAGCTCTCTTTGTCTAGTGAATTATTCATTTAACCTAAGAATCACCCGTGTAGCCCTTACTATTCTGAATGAGGCAGGAAATGACCATGGACAGTTCTCCAGGGTTTTCTCACCCCATGCTGGGACGTCTTCATTGCTGCAGGTAAAAAATGGTGACAGCTGTGGCAGTCTGGGTCCCTGACTGCTTGTGTGGGGCAGAGATCCCTCACAATCCACATTCGGTGTCCACTCCATGAATGAGAAATAAACTCTCTGTGAAACCACTGAAAGTTGTAGTTGCTTTTACTACAACAGAACAACCTATCCTGAGTAACATGCTGCATGCCATTAAAATTAATTCACACACTTCCTGACGGTTATATTTAGCGCTACCTTTCTCAGTGACACTCAGATAAAGTTATTTATTCCTTTGCCTTCACGCTCATCATTAAACTGCAAACCAATTTGGTTAATAATTAATATGTTTATCTCCTAAATACCTCCCACACAAGCCCCTTCCTCTCCAAGTCCATCATCACTCCCCTGGTCCAGGTCATCATCTCTTCTCACCAGATTATTTCTGTAGCCTCCTGGCTAGTCTCTCTGCCTCCAGATGACCCCACTCAGATCTCTCTTCACTTTCCCTGTTGTAAAATCTACAGTGCAACTTTGTCTCTTACCAGCCTCCTTTAAGAAACCTTTTAAATGTCGAGTCAAAGCCTAGCAGTATGACATCCAAGTCCTTCCATGGCTTGCCCTGTTAATCTCTCTACTTTTATTTCCCACCATTCTTTGCCTGGAAAGCTAATCTAAAGCAAATATCGAGTTAGCTGTAGCTCCATGCCATGCCATGCTGATTCATACCTCTGGCATTACTCAGGCTATCATATTTAGTTAGAATGACCTCCCACTCAATCTCCATCTGCTTCATTGCTGCTCATTCTTCCAGATGCAGGTCTTAAACTTCACTCTTGAGATCCCAGGCTGTGTTGTACTCCTCTCTGTTGCTACACTCACTATGCCGTTTCTTTATGCTGTTATTCTGGCATAAAGAAAGTGCCCCTTTTACCTATTAGATCCAGAATATCTAAAGCAAGGCTATGTGCATCCTATATCTATGATATATTTCTCACCTGATAACACAACGCCTACTAGTGCTCTGTAAATGTTGGGCAAACATTCCTAGTTTGGGAGTCACTACTCCTAGTACCCTAAACTCGCCTGCCACCACCTGCTTCAGCCTTTATTTGTCCCTGCTTTTGACACTGCATTGCCTCCTCAACAGCACTCCTTCTCATTGTGCTTCCATTCCAGTTCCCCCCCTGAGAAGGAAGCCCTATCACAGCCATGCCCCTCAGCACGGGCTAACCCTGCCTTGTTCCTGTTAATTCCCTTTCTTTTGGTTAAACTCTGTCCCAATAAGAGGAGGAACCCTATCATGCTAAGAGGAGGAAGCCTACTATGAACATTCGGATCACTTGTGATACAGCCCTCCTTCTCATGTTAAGTATTGCCGTTTTCTTAGACCTTTTTTCCCTACTCCATCTCCTGGATGTAACTTTTCATAGCTAGCTCTAATCCAAATCAGACCTAAAAGACCATAGTTTTAGCCTCTGTTTTTCAAAGTGATTCACTCTCCTATAACAGAGACAACCATTTTTGAGCATCTACTTAAGCTCAGCACACTACAAAATACTTCTTACAAAATACTTAGCAGGTTGGAGGCCCAGTTCTCAATATATTTTAAAATATATTTTGAGGGGAGGAGCAGGAAATAAAATCCCTATATATGTAAAAAATTTAAGAAAAAAATGTCAGTTGGGTTTTAGGTGACATGATGATATGGTCCAGATTAAAAAGAAAGTTTTCAAAGCAGTGAAACACCATTGTGTAGAGAAACTGAGATCAACTGCAATAGTATTTGCATCATATTTTTCAAATTAATGTCTCATTTAATCTGGACAATGTCACTATTTTCAGCTCCATTACAGTAAAAATTTTATAAAGAGAAAATGGAAATTTTATAATTATTATAATTTTATAATTGAAATAAATTTATAATTAATTTTATAATTATCATTCATTTTCCAGAAAGAAAGCCAAAGACAGTCAGTCACCATTGCCTCTACTGAGAAATGTCTGTCATGTTCTCAAGGATCACTGAGTGTGTTGTCTATAGTTGTTAGAGTCCAGGGTTCACCTGGACCCCTTTCCTGAAACTAATATATTCCTCATCTGCACATCATCAGCAGCCATTCAGAGAGGAGACGCTGGTCAGTACCAGGACTGCAAGAACAAATGCAAAAGCCCCAATTTCATGAACAAGAAACGTCTGAGACTCAAAAGGGCCCTAACTTCATTTAATGCTCTGTTATCAACCTCTTAAAAATCTTAATAATTTTGTACAAGGGACCCACATTTTCATTGTTCTTTGAGTCATACAAATTAGCTCATCTTGGCTGAAGCAGTGATTATGAGTTTCTCATGACACCTCCCATTAAAGTGTCATCAACCATTTACAAGTATCTTATAGCATATGAATCTGTGGGTACATGTGAAAAGTGAGAGAGTTAATCCTTCCTTAGCTATTTTCCTTGACCTGCTAGGAATTGTATAAGAGCTAGACAAAAAGAAAAAAACAAAAGCGACCCAGGAAACATAACTGTGCTCATCAATATATTCTATGATAAATATGAAGCTTTATGTGCTATTCAAATATTTAATTAGAAAAAAAAAGACA
>PVKP010021134.1:0-39632 GCA_004027715.1 Plecturocebus donacophilus | reverse complement strand
TATCCTGAAGAGTATTTTCCAGCTTGGATTCATTCTCTTCGTCACATTCAGGTACACCTATCAAATGTAGATTAAGTCTTTTCACATAGTCCCATATTTCTTGGAGACTTTGTTCATTCCTTTTTACCCTTTTTTCTCTAATCTTGCCTTCTTGTTTTATTTCATTGAGTTGATCTTCGACCTCTGATATCCTTTCTTCTGCTTGGTCAGTTTGGCTGTTGAAACTTGTGCATGCTTCGCGAAGTTCTCGTGTTGTGTTTTTCAGCTCCATCAATTCACTTATATTCCTCTCTAAGTTGTCCATTCTCATTAGCATTTCATTAAATCTTTTTTCAAGGCTCTTAGTTTCTTTGCATTGGGTTAGAACATGTTCTTTTAGCTCACAGAAGTTTCTTATTATCCACCTTCTGAAGCCTGATTCTGTGAGTTCATCACACTCATCCTCCGTCAAGCCTTGTTCCCTTGCTAATGAGGAGCTGCGATCCCCTGTAGGAGAAGAGGCATTCTGATTTTGGATGTTCTCAGTCTTTTTGCACTGGTTTCTTCCCATCTTTGTGGATTTATCCACCTGTCATCTTCGTAATTGCCGACTTTCAGATTGGGTCTCTGAGTGGACGTCCGGCTTGTTGGTGATGAAGTTTTTTTTGTTTCTTAGTTTTCCTTTGGCGGAAGCCCCTTCCCCACACAGCTGGGCCTCCCTGGTTTCAGCTGTGCTTGCTGTGAAACTCTCAGTCCTCAGCGCTTCCAATTGCTGTTTTTTTTGGTGGGGATGGGACCAGCCGAGCCTGACTAAAAGGGCACCCAGTCCCATATACTCTGCACTGAGAAGCGCCACGCTGGGGCCCCGGCAAAACAGCCACACTAGCCAAAAGAGTCACACTGGCAACCTGTGGGGCTCCTCTGCCGGGAATCTCCGAGTCTGTGGGCAACAAAAATTCCTCTGAAATTGTGGCGTCCACTCGCTCTCTGCGCTTTCACTAGAAGCTACAATCCTGAGCTGCTGCTAATTAGCCATCTTGGATCTCTATCTGCCTGGTGATGAAGTTTTTTTCTGTTTCTTAGTTTTCCTTTGGCGGATGCCCCTTCCCCACAGAGCTGGACCTTCCCGGGTTCAGCTGTGCTTGCTGTGAAACTCTTAGTCCTCAGCGCTTCCAACTGCTGTTCTCCTTGTGGGGATGGGACCAACTGCCAGCTGAGCCTGACTAAAAGGGCACCCAGTCCCGTATACTCCGCACTGAGAAGCGCCGTGCCGGGGCACTGGCAAAACAGCCGCACCAGCCAAAAGAGTTGCGCTGGCAACCCGTGGGGCTCCTCCGCCAGGAATCTCCCGGTCTGTGGGCAACAAAAATTCGTCTGAAAGTGTGGTGTTCAGTCGCTCTCTGTGCTTTCACTGGGAGCTGCAATCCTGAGCTGCTGCTAATTGGCCATCTTGGATCTCTCTCCCCTCTTTTTTTTTAAATTTAATTTTATGCCCAGGTGATATGGCTCACACCTATAATCCCAGCAATTCAGGAGGCTGAGATGCGTGGATCACCTGAGCCCAGGAGTTCAAGACCAGCCTGACCTACACGGTGAAACCCTGTCTCTACTAAAAATACAAAAATCAGCCAGCCATGATGGTGGGTGCCTGTAATCCCAGCTACTAGGGAGGGTGAGGCAGGAGAATCACTTGAACCTGGGAGGTAGAGGTTGCAGTGAGCTGAGATGGTATCATTGCACTCTAGCCTGGATGACAGAGTGAGACTGTCTCAAAAAAAACCTTTTTTAAAATTTTATTTTAAGTTCCAGGATGCATGTGGAGGATGTGCAGGTTTGTTCTGTAGGTAAATGTGTATCATGGTGGTTTGCTGCACCTATCAACCCATCACCCAGGTATTAACACCTACATGCATTAGCTATTTATCCTGATGCTCTTCCTTTCCCCACCCCTGTCACAGACCCCAGTGTGTGTTGTTCCCCTCCCTGTGTCCAGTATTCTCATTTTTCAGCTTCTACATGTGAGAACATGCAGTGTTTGGTTTTCTGTTCCTGCATGAGTTTGCTGAGGATAACGGCTTCCAGCTCCATCTGTGTCCCTACAGAGGACATGATCTCATTCTTTTTCATGGCTGCATAGTGTTCCACGGTGTACATATACCACATTTTCGTTATCCAGTCTATCCTTGATGGGCATTTGGGTTGATTCCATGTCTTTTCTATTGTGAATAGTGCTGCAATGAACATATACTAGCATATATCTTTATAATAGAATGATTTATATTCCTTTGAGTATATATCCACTAATGGGATTGCTAGATCAAATGGAATTTCTGCAGAGTTCTAGGTCTTTGGGGAATCACCACACTATCTTCCACAATGGTTGAACTAATTCACATTCTTACCAACAGTGTAAAAGTGTTCCTGTTTCTCCACAGCCTTGCCAGCATCTGTTGTTTCTTGACTTTTTATTTTCATTTAATGTAATTTTTTTTTTTTGGATAGAGTCTCACTTTGTCACCCAGGCTGGAGTGCAGTGGTGGCAATCTTGGCTCACTGCAGGCTCCTCCCAGGTTCAAGCAATTCTTGTGCCTAAGCCTCCCGAGTGGCTTGGACTATAGGCATGCACCACTACACCTGGCTAATTTTTGTATTTTTGTTAGAGATGAGATTTCACCATGTTGGCCAGGCTGGTCTTGAACTTCTGACCTCAGGTGATCTGCCTGCCTCGGCCTCCCAAAGTGCTGTGTTTACAGGCATGAGCCAACATGCTCGGCCAATTTGACTTTAATAATCTCCGTTCTGACTGGCATGAGATGGCATCTCATTGTAGTTTTGATTTGCATTTCTCTAATGATCAGTGATGTTGAGACCTTTTTTCATATGTTGGTGAATAAATGTCTTTTGAGCAGTGTCTGTTCATGTCCTTTGCCTACTTTTTAATGGTGTTGTTTTTTTCCTTGTGAATTTGTTTAAGTTCCTTGTAGATTCTGGATATTACACCTTTGTCCGATGGATAGATTGCAAAAATTTTCTCCCATTCTGTAGAATGTCTGTTCACTCTGATGATAGCTTCTTTTGCTGTACAGAAGGTCTTTTTTTTTTCTTTAAGATGGAGTCACCAGGCTAGAGTGCAGTGGTGCAATCTTAGCTCACTGCAACCTCTGCCTCCTGGATTCAAGTGATTCTCCTGCCTCGGCCTCCCAAATATCTGGGATTACAGGCATGTGCCACCACACCAAGCTAATTTTTGTATTTTTAATAGAGACGGTGGTTTCACCATGTTGGCCAGGCTGGTCTCGAACTCCTGACCTCAGATGATCCACCCGCCTTGGCCTCTCAGATTGTAGGCATCAGCCACCATGCCTGGCCTGATAAGCTTTTTGATGTGTTGCTGGATTTGGTTTCTCAGTATTTTATTGAGGATTTTTGCATCAATGTTCATCAGAGAGTTATTGGCCTGAAGGTTTCTTTTTTTGTCATATCTGTACCCAGCCTTTTCTTTTCTCTCTTTTTTTTTCTTCCTTTTTTTGAGACAGGATCTCACCCAGACTGGAGTGCAATGGCGTGAGATTATTATTATTTTTAGTAGAGATAGGGTGTTACTGTGTCACCCAGGCTGATCTTGAATGCCTGGGCTGAAGTGATCCTCCCACTTTGGCCTCCCAAAATGCTGGGAATGCAGGCGTGAGCCACTGTGTCCCACTGGATATTTCTTGGTAAGAGGGAAGCATTAACTTCTCCAAGACGGTTCCCTGAAGACTGATCTCCCTGAAAGGCTGGCCCCATGCTCAGGCAATCATCTGAGCATACCCCATGCTGAGACCCCTGACTCCGATCACATTCAGGCACAGCCTGACACCCTGCATTGTGACCTCAGTGGGCAAGAGGACTTGCAGCTCAGGCTCTGCCATGTTACCCTGCACTCGTAGCATGTTTGTTGTTATGGTTCTAGCTCAGGATCATGCCAGGGAGGAGGCTGGGGCATCTTTAATCCTACAGCTTGAGGGTTAGAGTCGGACATCTGCTAGATCTGTGAGTGACATTCTGAAATGCACTGGTCAGCGAGGCTCCCACGACTGTTTCTGGAGGCCACTGTCTTCCCCAGGAGCGCTGATCTGGCAGGTCCACTGTGGGTGTGGTCAACCAAGTGGCACTCATCAAGTTTGCAGATCAGTTTGCATATCCTTCAGTGATCACCCTTCCCTCCATTCTTTGTCTTGAGGGGATCCAGGCTGCAGTGTCATTTTTCATACCCCAAACCCTGCAGGAATCAAAGTGTCCCCTTCTGCCTGGGCCTCCAGTAAGCCTGAGACATTAGCCCAGCTCACTAGCTGGTAGTCCTGCTTCTTTGCTGATCTCAGAACATTTAAGGCTGGCCATGACTTTCCGACTTTGTTCTTTCAATATTTTGAGAAGCATTTCTCTGTGTCTGGCACAGAGGTGACTACTGGGCCTGAGCTCCCTGCACTGTACACTCCACTCCAGAGCACACTCTGCTTTGCTGGGCCTGGCCCCTGGACAGAGGGGCTGGTCCCACGCTGGGCTGCGGGGTCTCGTCCATGCCGACGTAGGCTCAGATGCTGGGGCTGCAAGAGCTTGGACCCACCTCTGTTCAGAGGAGCTTCTAGGCTGGTGTGGGGGGACCCAAGTACCCCCTAGTGTCCAGCTGCCCTGGCAGAGAGCTGGCCAGAGGCAGTGTGCTCGAGGAAAGAGACAAAAGAAAGCTTAATGTAGTCCTAAGAATTGGAGTCACATAGGCCAGATCCTCTAATGCGGTGTAATAAATATGAACTCAACAATAAAGCTTCTATCAAAAAACCTGTGTAGAGACTTTTAAAGATGCTAAAAACTCAAAGTTAAGGAGGAAACACAAGTGTGATTTTGAAATTTTAAGAACTGAGAACAATGAAACTATGTGAAATTCAGGTAAACCCATTCTTAGAGGTAAATATAAACCTTAAATGCATTCGTTAAAAACAGGATAAAAGGCCAGGTGTGGTGGCACATACTTGTAATCCCAGCATTTTGGGAGGCCAAGGCAGGTGGATTGCTTGAGCCCAGAAGGAGTTCCTCACCAGCCTGGGCAACATGGTGAAACCTCATCTCTGCAAAAAATAATAATAATTTAAAAATTAGTCAAATGTGGTGGCATGCACATGTAGTCTCAACTACTCAGGAGGCTGAGGTTGGAGGATCACTTGCGTTCAGGAGGTCAAGGCTGCAGTGAGCTGTGATTGCACCAAAAAAAAAAAAAAAGACAAGAGCTGGGTGTGGTGGCTCACGCCTATAATCCCAGCACTTTGGGAGGCAGAGGCGGACGGATCACGAGGTCAAGAGATTGAGACCATTCTGGTCAACACAGTGAAACCCCGTCTCTACTAAAAAATACAAAAATTAACTGGGCGTGGTGGCGTGCGCCTGTAGTCCCAGCTATTCAGGAGGCTGAGGCAGGAGAATCCCTTGAACTCAGGAGGCGGAGGTTTCGGTGAGATGAGATCATGCCATTGCACTCCAGCCTGGGTAACAAGAGCGAAACTCTATCTCTAAAAAAAAAAAAAAAAGACAAAAAGGCAAAAGAAAAGTGTAATCAAAATCTCATGAAAGAATGACAGAATACTATGATTAGCATAGCAGCAACAATTTTATAAAGGTATATGACATGGATAATTGTTTAGAAATATTAAAATTACCAAAATTGACTCAAGAAGAAAGAGAAAACAAGCTACAAACTGTGAGTACATGTTTGCAATACAAATGACTGGCAGTGAAGTTATCCATCATATATAATGGCTATAAATGAATCAGAAAAACAAGAAAACACTCCACTAGAACAATGTGCAAAGAATTAAACTAGACTGGCTAATAAACACACTAGGCATGATTAACCCATGAGTCATCTTGCAAATGCAGATTTAACAGAATGCTACATAGCATCCGTCAGTAGGGCAAATATTAAAACGCATTCCATTTGACCCGAGGTCTACAGCAATTGTGGAGCAGCAGGGACTCTCATACGCCACTCCTAGGACTATAATTGGTCCCCATCACTTAGCTAAGCAATTTGGTAACAACAGTAAATTTAAAAACATACATGAACATGATTAGTAATTTCACTAATAGATCTTTTCCCAGACTAAATCTCCATAGAAGAAAATAACAAATAAGCAATGTTTGTGGAGCACAATTAGAAACAATGTAAATTTCCATCCCGTAGGAGGAAAGATAAACCAATTATGATATGTCACTGTAATAAAATGTTAGAGGATAGCAAAAGTTAAATGAGCTAGAGCTATAATCTTCCACGTGAATCAATCTCAAACACAAATTATTGGGTAAAAACCTAAGTGGCAGAATTATAATTAGGGAATGAAACCGTGTATATATTTTAAAACACCTACAAAACAACACTATGCCTTTTTATGGACTAAGTGTATCCATAAAAGTGTAGTCATACACTTATGAATACTTTACATCTCATACATGCATTTCCACTCAGCTCAGGCAGTCACCAAGTTGGGCAGTTTTACTCCCAGCTCACAGAAGAGGAATGGAAACAACAGACCGAAATTCAGACCACGTTTACTTCTTCTGCAGGGAAAAGAATTGGAGGGAGGGAAATAAGATTAGGAAGGAGTCCGTGGTGGGTGGGAACTTAATTCCTTTCTATTCATGTTTTCTTTCTTTCTTTCTTTCTTTCTTTCTTTCTTTCTTTCTTTCTTTCTTTCTTTCTTTCTTTCTTTCTTTCTTTCTTCTTTCTTTCCTTCCTTCCTTCCTTCCTTCTTTCTTTCTCTCTTTCTCTCTCTCTCTCTCTCTCTCTCTCTTTCTTTCTTTCATTCTTTCTTGAGACAGTCTTGCTCTGTTGCCCAGGCTGGAGTGCAATGGCGTGAGCTCAACTGACTGCAACCTCCGCCTCCCGGGTTCAAATGATTCTCCTGCCTCAGCCTCTCAAGTAACTGAGAATATGAGCACACGCCACCACGCCCAGCTAATTTTTGTATTTTCAGTAGAGAAAGGGTTTTACCATGTTGGCCTGGCTGGTATCAAACTCCTGACTTCAGGTGATCCACCCTCCCCGGCCTCCCAAAGTGCTGGGATTAAAGGAGTGAGACACCTCACTCAGCCTTTCATTTCATTTCTTTTTTTTTTTTTGCGTCTTACTCTGTTGCCCAGGCTGGAGTGTGGTGGCATGATCTCAGCTCACTGCAACCTTCGACTCCTGGGCACAAGTGATTCTCACGCCTCAGCCTCCCGAGTAGCTGGGACTACAGGCATGAACCACCATGCCCAGCTAATTTTTTGTGATTTAGTAGAGACAGGGTTTCACCATGTTGCCCAAGGTGGTCTCGAACTCCTGAGCTCAGGTGATCTGTCCGACTCGGCCTCCCAAAGTCCTGGGATTACAAGCGTGAGCCACCACGCCCGGCCCATGTTTTATTTCTTTAGAGAAAACTCTCTGAAGTAAAGAGGGCAAATGACACAAAGATTTGACAAAGCTAGGAGATAGCTAAGTGGGTGTTTTTTATATTAATAGTATTAATTATACTTTGCAGGATGCTTGAAATAGTACAAATATATGGGCTGGGCACGGTGGCTCACACCTGTAATCCCAGCACTTTGGGAACCCAAGGCCCGCGGATCACAAGGTCAGGAGTTCGAGACCAGCATGGCCAATGATGAAACCCCGTGGTAGTGGGCGCCTGTAGTCCCAGCTACTCGGGAGGCTGAGGCAGGAAAACCGCTTGAACCAGGAGGCAGAGGTTGCAGTGAGCTGAGATGGAGCCACTGCACTCCAGCCTGGGTGACGAAGTGAGACTCCATCTCGGAATATATATATATATAATAATCCCAGATATTGCTAAGTGCTGTGTAGAAAAATAGTGCGTTGTGATAGACAGGGACAAAGACCACGGAGGAGGGCTTAGACAGGGTGTCCAGGGAAGGCCCGGGGCATTTGAGTCAGGTCCTGAATGGCAAGAAGGAGACAGCCCTGCAGCGATTTGAGGGCAGATTACTGAGCAGAGGGAACAGCAGGTGCAAAGGCCCGGAGGCAGGAATCAACGTGGCGGGCACGGGAGGATGTGGAGAGGAGAGCGCATGGGGAAGGAAGCATTTCCTCTTTGAGTCTCCTGTGTACCGCTGACCCTGGTGAAGGTCTGAGTGCCCCATGCCGCCCAGAGCTCTTCTGGGACTGGGGTGTGTGCACAGCCCCATGCTGTCTTCTGAGCTGGCAGCAGCTGCTGGGAGTGGAGTGCCCTGAGCCGAGGATGAGGGTCGTGACAGTGGACCCCCACTCTCATTCTAAGCCTGTTCCTGTTGGGGCCATGAGAGGCCCTGCTGGCCTTGGCCTTCCTGGGTGTTGGCCTGAAAATGAAGGGGAAGAAGTCCCATCTGTGAGGGCTCCAGTGAGCGCAGCTCACGTCCCAGCTCAGAACTCTAGGGAAAGCAACACTGTTGGGAAACCGGGGCAGTGCCGGGGAGCCTGCTGACCCCCAGAGCCCTTCCTCCACCTCTCCAGCATGACCCGCCTGTTGTCAGCCCAGGCCTGCTCCCCGGCCTGGCCCCCTTCTGAGCGCCCTCTGAGTGGGCAGAGCTGCTGGGCGCCACCTCCCCGTGCTTCCTCCTCTAGGCCGGGTCTCCCCAGCTGTGCCCGGGCCGAGCAGAGCACAGATGGGAATCACATAGATGCAGACCTTGCCAGGACTTCCAGTGCCCGGTCCCCTCTTCTGTAAGCTGAGAGTAAAACTGCCCAACTTGGGGCTGTCTGGGTGGAGTGGAAATTATCTTTGAGGGGAAGGCGTTCGTGGGTGCTTAGGGTGTGGTGGCTCCTTCCTCCCCCTAGACTTCCTCCCTCTAGATTGTCACTAACTCTTTCATCAACACTCACTCCGGGCCTGGCAGCAGGCCCCTGGCCTGGCTCTTCTGCTTGCCTGTCCTCTGTTGGTCCTCACAATGCTTTCCGCAGGGTGTAAACAAGTACTCGTGGACGCATGCGGGGGAGATGGAGAGAAACAACGCATGAGAGTGTCCGACGGGTCCAGAAACAACCGGCGTCCACTCCATGGGAAAACCGTGGAAGCCGTCATGGTGAGGTGACTGGGTCTCTGCCTGCAAGGCTGCAGGAGAGCTAAGGGTTAAGCAGCAGCCAGAGCGAGGAGGCTGCCCCGGCTCCATCTCCTTCCAGCCACCCGAGCCCGCCAGCCCCAGGCCCAGCCGGGACACCGCAGCTTCTCGCTACCCTGGCAGACGCAGACCAGAGCTGGAGGGAGGGTCTGGGGGCCCATGAGCACAGAGCCAGGAGAGCTGGGCCCCCGACACCTGGCCAGCCATGACGGGCCAGGCCCACCCACGGTCCCACGCTGGGGTTGGTCTTCAGCCACCCAATGGATCAGAGCCACGTGGCCTGGGAGCGGACTGTAGCTACGCTGTTCTGACCATCTCCGAGTGCTGCTCCTGACAGAGGGTGGGTTCATGCCTAGCACCTCCGGCTGGGAGCTGCTGACTGTGAGAGGCGTCCCGGCCCCACCCGCGGTGCTCAGTTGGGTAAAATGCTGAGGAAACGGAATCACAGCTGGATTAAGGGAGTGAAATCACCGTTTCCCTTTCCCCTGTGCACTCACAGAAACACGCGCCCCACGCAGAAAATGCGATGTTCCTCCCAGAGCCGCAGAACGAACAGGATGTGCTGGGTGAAAGAAAACAGCCCAGTTGGATGCCAACTTTCCTCAGCAGGAGAAGGAATGTGGCCCGGGGCCACCGCTGCCGATGACAAATTCGCTTCCAGAGCCCTCAGAGCCCTTAACAGCGTGGGGCCCAGCCTGAGTCCTGGCACGGGGGAGGCACCACCTCTGCGGCACAGGGAAGGCAGCGCCAGGGAGGCACAGCGGGGCTGGGGTGGGCTTCTCCAGGCAAACCTGCGCCTGGAGCCCGTGATTATATTTGGGTGTATGTATCTCCATCCTGGCAACCATGGGTTAAATCTACAAGGAGGAGTGGTGGGCAAACTAGAGTCTCCTGAGAGAGGGGTCAGGGCAGCGTGCATGAGGAGGGCCAGGAGAGAGGCCAGCTCTGCCTGGGGCGGACACACCACACTGCCCCCAAACCCCAGCAGGGCAGCCCCGGGGAGGATCGTCCTGCACATCAGAGACCGGCCTGGGTGCCCTGTGCGCGGGAGCCTATGGGACTGGAAGTGAGTGCCCATGTGCGTGTTCGAATGCGCGTGAGCCAAGCAGGGTCATCGGCAAGCGTAAGGCTGGTGGCTTTGCCCTCTTTAAACTGGGGCCTCAAGTCAGCAGGGAAGAAGGGAGAGAAGGAGCAGTGGGAGGAATCCCCCTGCTATTGTTGGAAAACTAAACCTCCTAGATCACTGCTGAGATTATTTGTTAACTAAGAGCTATTAGATGCCAAGGGAAGTAAGCCGAGGCCAAGCACACACTCAGTTGGCACCTAAGGTCCCTGTGTAATAACTTGCGCCTCCCACGGTGTGAGTGTGTGTGACTCTAATGTGGCCCACCCCTCTGAGCGGGCCACCTCCTTCTGCCGGCCCTGGCTCCCAGCTATGGCTCAGACTCCAGCTGGAGGAAAGCCGTCTACACTGAGGGGCCTCAGCCACAGTCATGGATGCCCTTGGCCCGCACGCCCTGCTCATCTGTCAGCATCCAGGCCTCAGCGGGGTGCCAGCTGACAACGCAGGACCCTGACCTACCTGGGCTGTGCTGCTCTGGGGAGCATCCTCCCCTCCACCCCAGCGCAGCTCTCTCCTTCCTCCTGCACCTTCAGGGCTCCGCTCAGGGTGGGTCTGGCCCACCTGCCTGTCCAAGGAGAGGCCTCATCTTGGAGGCCTCCTTGGTTATATCCTCCCAGCTGGACGGTGTTCTTGGGTGTCTGCCCCTGTGGGGCACTGCTGGACCTGCAGGGCAGGCATGAGGACTTTGGGGGTGGCACTGAGGAGGGGTTTACTCTCAGGGGCAGCGAGAGACTGGGAAGGGATGGCCAGGCTGGCTCCTGTGGAGAGCTGGTACCCCTGGAATCTGTGTGCTGGGGAAGGGGTGGAAGCCCTGGAGACTGCTGCTGCCGATGAGGATGAGAGTAGCAGGTGGCTGTGGGGCGGTTCTGAGGGCTGCCAGCCCGCATGGGCAGTATTTGCTGACAGGCAGCCCAGAGCAGGTGCTGAGTGGACAGACCACAAAGGCCGCCTTCCCCTGGAAAACGCTGGGGTCTGGCTGCAAGGGAGCAGAGAAAAGCCCCTCTGCGGCCCCTCTGGCTCTGAGCTTCCTGTGCAGGGGCTGGCATTCCTCCTGCCGGCTTGTGGAGCTGTCACCTTATCTCCAGGCGACATCTGTGCAGGGAGCTAGGCCGGCCTCTCCTTATTTCTGTCCTTCACGGGGTCATGTCGCCTGCCCCTGGCTGTGATGCTCCCGGAGCCTGAGCCATGTCGCTCCTCTCGGTCTCTGGCATTGCATCATGAGCCTTTGGGGTGACCCTGGGACCGGGGAAGTCCTGGCTCTGCCCCTTTCTGGCTTTGCGGACTTAATACACCCCGCACAGTACATGTGGGGAGGGTGGCCACGAAAGCAGCCCGCACGGTCAGGCCCGGAGTCCCTGCTTCACATTCGCTCACTCACAATGCCCATTCAATCCCTCCATCCCCCAAGGGACCCTCTGAGACCGTGTGGGAGGCCTGTGGTCCCAGGTCCCAGGTGAAGGGGACTTAGAGTCACAAGTACACACTGGCCCAGGCCCTGAAGTCCCCGCCTGCCCAACATGTTCCTGCACTCGGAGAGGGACATGCCCTGGGCCTTTCCTCCAGCCACTCATTCCCAGCTGCACTCCCCACATGGCCACATACACCCACACTGAGGCCTCAGTGACCTGGCTTCCCCCCCAGAGACCCCCATGAACCCCCCACCATGGAATCAGAAAACGCCTCTCTTCATGCAGTTTGAATCCTGACGCGTTGGAGGGGGTGACTTCTGAGCCTCTGTCTCCTCATCTGTGAAATGGGCCACTGATGCAGGTGAAGGGCTGCTCCCACCCTGGCCTACAGTGGGAACCCACGCATCTGGGCCCCCGGAGAGCAGCCATCAGAAGGTCCACAGGGCGGCCAGCGCCTAGCTGTCCCAGATCAGGGACTCTGCAGCCAGCACCCCAGCTGCCCACGGGGCCTGCACACACACGGGGCAGGACATCCCGAGAAGCCTTGGCCTAGCCACCATGACTGTGCCTTCAGTGAAAACCTAAAGATTCTTGTGAACTCACACACGTCTGCTAAACTGCTTCCTATTTGGAAAATTGTGATGTTTCATGTGGAAGATAATTGATTCACAAAGCCGTAAACACACACTAAGTGGAAAACCCAGAATCTCTTTTGTTTCCTGCTGCCTGTGAGAGATGAGTCACCAAGACGCTCCCAAGTGCCCCCCTTGTGACAGACCTCATTCAGTCTTTTTGTTCTGCTTGAGCTCTAAGGTTTTGTGTGTAAGCAAGAATGATTCACACACACCCCCACAGACACACACACACACACACGGTGCCCTCTGTAAAGGCGTCTGACACAGGCACACAGTCACAGTGGCCAGGAGCCAGGCACCGCAGGACTGTGAGCCGACTTCTCCCTACGTATCCCGTTGCTCAGAGCAGCCTTGTCATGGGTCCCAAGCACAGGGACCCAGTGTCCATCCCACAGGCTGCCATGGGATGGAGCTTGTCTGGGTGCAGTGTTCAGGGGTCACCTTGTAGTGGGTGATCCATGCTGCAGAAAGAAAGAAAGAAAGAAACTGTAAACTGTAACACGTAAAGCACCCGGCTGCCCGCCCATCCCCTGCCCAGGTTTTGCTCCAAAGCGCTGAGCTGCGACCCAGCCTGCAGCCTATCCTACAAGGGACCTGGGGCTGGGACCCCCAGCTCACAAAGTCTGGCCCAGCATAAGCCTTTTGCTGGGATCTGAGAGAAATCCTGCAGATTCTCCAGGGGTCCTCACCCCCTCCCTGCAGGCTCCTCAGCCCCTTTCTCAGAAAGCAGGAGTGTGTAGGCACCAGGCCCAGCATGCAGGACAGTGCCCAGTTGCAGAGTTCCCCCTCAAAAGAGGCCCTCGGTCATGCTGTCTGCCCGTCAAAGGGGCCCTTGCCCACCCCTAAGTGGTCCCAACTGAAACACAGGCAGGCACGGCCAGAGCCAGGCAAGGTCATCCCCGGGGAACCAGTGCCTCCCCTCAGAGCCAGGCCTGCCCCCAAGACAGGACACAGAACTCACAGAATCCAGGGTCTGGGCAGGACCACAGTGCAGGGTGAGGCTGCAGCCCAGAGAACTGGGCTCCTGGCTCTCAACCACTCTTCCCTCCAGCCACACCTGGCATCTTCTGCCTCTTCCCCAGGCAGGAGGAGGTCCTGCCATGGGAAGAAGGCTGCAGGCCTGCAAAGCTGCTCCACCCCAATGGGGTACTTCTCTCAGGCCCCAGAGTCCCCAGCCAGTCCCCTATTCAGAGCGTACAGCCCCCGGCCTAGGCCTCGGGTAAAAGTCATTTGTTGCCTAGCAAGGATGCGAGGTGGGCATCCCTGCCATGTTTTATGGCCCTTTCTTTCCTGCCGCCCGCTACTTCTCCACCCCTTTCTCCCCTGGGAACACACTCCCCCATCTGCTGTACACAAAAGCCCATTCTGGCCTCTCGCTTTGAGACCAGCGTCACCCTGGAGACTGGCGCCTTCCGGCCCAGCCATTCTCTCCCCGCCCCAGCCTGGCCCTGGCTCCCAGGCCTGCCGGCCGCCCTGCCTGCTGCCCCCATGTACCCCCTTGGGGTCCCCTCCCGTGAGCTGGGAGTCTGATGTGCTCTTGGTCTCTCCTCTGAGGCCCTGCCCCACGGACCAGGCTCCACTTCATTTGCTGCCACACCCTGGAGGCCCCCAGGACCACTCCACGCTCGCCATCACCCTGGCTTTGTGTCATAGCCTGTGCGGCACAGTCGCAGGACACACAGGCGTGGATGGCACGTCACTCTCCCTGAAGCATCATGCTCGCTGGGGGTAGCTGATAACTTCAGGACAGCGCAGACACAGCACCATGTGAAATGATGCTGATGTCTCGGTGGTGTGAGACACACGCTCCTTGCCTCACCTGCTCACGCTCTGAGCCTCACTTTGGCAACAGGAGGCAGGAAACACCCCAAGCCCAGGTTTTAATAAATCCTCCAGTCCTTACCGCTCCCAGTGGAGGCCTCCTGGGTGAGGCTGGGGATTCTGGATGGGAGGAAGATGGTGGAGCAGGTCCCTGGGAGGAGCCCAGAGCCAGTCAAGGGACAAGCCTGCCCTGCCAGCAGGAGGTCCCGCTTCCTTGTACTGGGGCCACTTATCATTAAAGCAATAATGAGTGAATGCAGACACGCAAAGGTATGCGCAGGGAAAACCCTCCCCCGCAGGTGGCCACTGGCAGCGGGTGGGGTGTCAAAGCTGACTGTCTGTCATTAACTCTTTCATCAACACTACGGCCAGGCCCTGGAGGAGGGGCTGAATTGGGCCGGCGCAGCTCCTGCCACAGCCGCACGCACGTTCACCTGGCGGCGCTCACAGCAGCCCGGAGGCAGGCGCATGGCTGCCCTGTTTTACAGGTGAGTAAACAGAGGCACAGAAGGGTCAATCACTTTCCTTGAGCCCCACAGCCAGTGCTGGCCAGGCCTCAGAGCCCACGTCCCTTGGTGCCCCTGTGGCCAGCTCCTCCCTGCACCCAAGGGACCCCACACCTGAGGGACCCCGCCCAGCCGGCCTGGGAGTCCTGCTGTCACTGACTCCTCGTCATGTGCAGACCTTGACTCAAAGGCTAGCTCCCAGGAACACATCCTCACCTGTCCGCCCTTGGCTATGGTCTTCTCTCCTTGCTGAAAGTCAGCAGAGACACAGACATCCTGCAGCAGCCGCAGCTCCTGGAGCTGGGGCAGAAAGCAGGGTATCCCTAGCCTGACCAGCTGGTAGGAGGGGCAGGCAGGGCTGAAGGAAAGGGTCCTGCACACCAGGATACTGCAGACCCCATCTCCCACCCGCTGCAGGCAGCCCCCAAGGAGGCACATCCCCCTCAGCTCAGCCCCCAGAAGGCTTCCTGCAGCCCTGGCACACATGTAGCCCCTCCCCACCAGGGCCTGGGCTGTCCCTTGTGGCTCCTCCTCCACTGTCCTGACCCCCAGTGACTTCTCTGGGTGGGGGGTGAGGGTAGAGGCAAAGATGTGGGAGCTCCCTGAGACGTCCCCGCTCCGCTCCTGGCTGGGGGTTCCCACAGCAAAGACAGAAAAGAAGGTCCGGATTGTTCCCGAATAAAGACTCCACTGGTTCTTTCTTTTTTCTTCTTTTCTTCTTCGGCATTCCTTTTTCTTTTCTTCCCCTTTGAACAGTCTGCGGTGTTGGCCAGAGACTACAGATGCTTTTCTTTGCCATGCACGGAGCATGGTTCGTGAGTCATGACCTCGGGGAGCTGCACAGAGGCTCGTTTGAGCTGTTTTCAGGCTTGGGAGAGGTGAGAGAGGACTGTGTATTAATGCACCAAGCTGGC
Source organism: Plecturocebus donacophilus (assembly GCA_004027715.1). Taxonomy (NCBI): domain Eukaryota; kingdom Metazoa; phylum Chordata; class Mammalia; order Primates; family Pitheciidae; genus Plecturocebus; species Plecturocebus donacophilus. Next base: position 24,125 of record PVKP010021134.1, on the reverse strand, counting down.
TGTACCGGTGCTGAGTCCTCCACTTCTCTGGGCTCAAGATGCCCAACTTCACCCTCCTTGCAGCTAGCCCTGCGCAAGAGAGCCACAGCAGGGCCTCCCCCAGCCATGGCTTCCCAGCCCTTTGGGAGGTGTGGCGGTCCCTGCTGCAGGGCCTGGCCCGCTTTCCCCGGGGCAGCGGGAACCATGTCCACGTGGGTGTGGCATGCTTAGTGCTCTTCCGCCCAAAGCCACTGAGCCTGCAGTTTAGCCAGAGCCACGTTCCTAGGGGGCAGGCGCTGCTCCTGTGCTCTCAAATGCAGCCTCCTGCCCAGAAGGAAGAGACACCAAGCTCCTCCACAGAAGCAAGTTTGACTGCAGGGGGGTGTGAGGAGGCCTCCGAGGCAGAGCTTCAGGCTGCCTCCCACCAGGGTGCCTTCGAGGCTCAGAGCTGGACTGGCTCAGGATGCACAGAGCCATCAGTTCCTAGAAATCTGGAAATGCCAGATGTGAAGACCAAGGGGTTGGGGAAGGGTATGTCCTGCATGTGTGTGCACACTGTGTGCATCTGTGTCACTCTGAACATCTGTGGGGGCAGGCCACCTCCTCCAGGAAGGCCTCTGGGGCCCTGCAGGGTGCTTGCCTCCCACTCAACTGGAAGCCCTCTGAGGGCAGAGCAGACGTGGCTCCTGTTTATTCGGGGGTTGGCTTGAACATTTGTCCGCCAAAGGGCCTGATTCGGAGGTTGTCTGATAATGGAGTGGGAGACTTCCATTGTGCCAGGGGAGCTGCCAGGCCCAAGGAGCTCAGCCTGTCATTTGGGTGTGTTTATAAGCAAGGATGCCCACCTGGGGTCAGGTGATGATTCAGAGTCCAGAGTGCTAACCATTACACCATGGAACCCCTCTGGTCAGGTGATGATTGATGCAGCGGAGGCTGGGATCCGTGAAGGGCCGTTGGTTGGGGGGGTGAGGTGGTGTGCTGCTGCAGGCCTCGATGCCTGGGTGGGTCAGGTTGAGGGACTTGTGCAGCTGTGTGCATTTGAAAGACACTTTCCTATGCAGCACTTGTAAGGCACTTTTGAAGAGCACTTGCAAGGTGGATTCAAGTGTTTCTCTGATGCAGCCCCTTTCTCCTCCTGGCACCAGCCTTCCCTGTGCCCATGGTGGCCCCTGCTCCTCCTAAACCATGTTTCTGAGGATTCATGAGCTCTGAGGCCTCCTGTGTGGCAAGCGGGGCCTCCTTGCAGATGGCCTTGCTTATTGCAGGAGAGAGGGTGCTGCTCCTGCTGCTCCCTGACGTCCGCGTCCACCTGCCCTGCAGCCTGGGGCCAGGGACAGACGTGGGGCCTGTACATCCATGACTCAGGCCTACCCCACACCCAGGGAGCCCAGCCCTTTGAGAGGCAGCTGAGTCAGTGTGGGGTGGGGTGCAGGGCTCCTGTGGACCAAAACAGAGGGCCCCTCCTCAGGGCAGGCAAAGCCCCATGTGGAGGCGGGGGCTAGAGCTGAGCCTGGACACTTGCCTTGACTCAAGGGAGCAGGGGTGGGGTGCGAGGTGGGCAGAAAACATTCCAGGAGCAGAGAACAGTGAGGCTGGTGTGGCATCCCACAGCAGTGAACACTACCAGAGCGGCAAGGATCAGGGCCATGTGCATTGGGCACGTCAGCCAGGAGGGGATCCCAAGGCCCCTAAGGCTGAGCTCACATTGCATCCTCCTCTGTGCTCAGCCTCAGAGGATGAGGCTCACAGGCCTTCCACACAGTCACCAGCCCCCCAACCCCACACAGTTCCTAATCCCTATGTCACTATCCCCAATCTGCCCACCAGACTGTAAGCTCCATGAGGGCAGAGCACCTGCTCTCATGCCCCTGGAGTCCCCTGGGACTGGACACAGCATAGGCACCGCAAACTTCTCATGTCCAAAACAGAGTTCTTGTCCTCGTGCCACCCAAGAGCACCCTCCCCAGGGTTCCTTCCATCTACCTGCACTACCACCCCGATACTGACTCAGACAAAAAAGACAGAGTCCTCTCTTTCCCAAATCCCACACCCAATCCACCAGCACTTCCTGCTAAATGGACCTCCAAAATGCACCTAGTCCCACCCCTCCCAGCCACTCCCACTACCTCGGCCACTCCCACCACCACCCTCTCCCCTGAGGCCTCCTGACAGGTCTCAAAGTTTCTGCCTCCTCCATGGCCAGCTCAGAGGCTTCCCGCGGCCCTCAGGGTCCTCCACATTCCTCCCCACCTTCCAGGGCCCTCTTGCTGTGCCTCACCCTGGCTTCTGCCCCATCTCACCCACCTTCATCTGTGCTCCCCGTGGTGCAGCCAGGTAAGTTTTCTGCCTCTCAACTCTCTGTGGCCCCAGGGCCTTTGCACTTACCCCCTACAAGGACCCTCTTTCCCTGGACCTCCCCATGCCTCCCAGCCTCCAGGCCTCACTAGGGACTTCCCTGTCCACTCAGATCACTGTTCCCTCCCTCGACCCTGCACGTTTTACCTTGATAGCACTTAACCTATCTTGTAATTTTCTGTTTGTTGATTTATTTCCTCTGAGGGCAGGCAAAGCAGACTGTTCTCAGTGCCTGAAACATTTTTCAGATGGATGCTATATTGAGTTGATTGGAAATAACTATACACGGTAGATGAGAAAATGAAAGCAGCTCTAATCTATACCCTTGAGGCCATGCAGCCTGGTGAGGCCCCCACAACAGGTGCCCGCAGGGAGGCCTGCCTGCCTGTCCCACCTTCCCCTCCTAATCAAGAGGGATCACATCTATTTTCTCAGCTGCACGCTGGCCACACTCACGTCCCTCACAGTCACCATGGGAGGGGAGGATCATTATCTCAAAAGTGTTGATAAACAGACTCTCCCTTGCCCTCTCCTTGAGGGCAGGGGTAAGTGGGCTGCATGATCATGACTCTGAATGCCAAGGGTGAAGACAAAGCTTTGAGAGCTGGCAGTGTCATCAGCCCCCTTCACAGATGAGAACACTGAGGCTAGGGGGGTAGATGACCTGCTCCAGCATTGGACAGCAGAGCCAGGCTCCAGGGCTCTGGAACCTTCCACCTTCTCCCAGCCTGAAGCCTCGGTGGTCCTTACACAGGGCAACCTCAGTCCTGTCCACGTGCAGATGTGGGGAGCAGGGGCGCAATGAGGAGGGGTCCTTGCCTCAGCACAGGCCCTGGGGGTGGTCCTGGTCATAGTGGACCCTCCCACCCCTTCCCCTGCCTCCCCTGTGTTCAGGCTGAGTGCTGTAGGACTGGCTTCTCAGACCAGGCAGAGGAGGGCAGTCGGTGTGCTAAGGGGGCCACTTCCAGGTCACCCTGCTGGGAATGCACTCCACCGTCAGGGAACGAGGGCAGTGCCTGGGCTCCAGGCTTGAGCCCTTCCTCTGTCTTCACTCAGGCTGTGATTTGGGGAATCTCAGTGGGACCAACAGTTTCTGAGGTCGGCTCTGCCAGTCCCTGGGCTGCCCCGTCCTTATCTGGTCCTCATTCCCTGTGCCCTCAAGCCCCTTCCAGTCAGTGTGTCCCAGCAGCTCCAGGCCCCAGAGAAGTGATTGAGGGTGAGAGGTAACAGGTATACAGCAGAGCTCCCCGAAGGCATCACCCTCATGGGCTCCCCATTAGACGGTTCCTCACTCTGCTGCCTCCAGGGTGGTACCTGGCCATGGTCTGCGGGCAAGGGCAGGGGGCTCCATGGACATCCCCTCCCCATGCCCCAGGTCTGTACAAGAGCCCTCCTTTCCCTTCTCCTCCCTTCTCCTCCTCAAATCCCGGCTCCTTTCAAGGCCCCTCTGTGCAGCCTCTCAGAGACCTTGGGCCTCAGGGCTCACCCCCCACTGCCTGGCCACCCCAGGTCCTGACCTCACTCCGTACTCTAGGCTCGCCTGTCCTTGACCCAGCCGTGCTGGTCCTTCTGAAGGCTGAGCCCCTCCTGCTTCGCCCCTGGGGCCAAGACACAAGGTGCTTTACCCCTCTGAACCCCAATTTCCTCAGGTGGGAAGAGTAATTCAGGTAACTCTGCTCACCTCCCGCCCCTGTCTGTTCCGTGTGAGTTTCTGTGCCAAGGAAATGCCCACCTGCTGCCAGGTGTTGTTCTCAATGGCTCTCCAGGTCTCCCTTGGCCCCAGGCAGCCTGGATGCTGGGTCACACAGGCAGTAAGATGGAAAGATGGAAAGAGGGCAGTGGATGGAGACCATGTGGTGCTCGTGCCTCTTCTGCAACGGGGTTACTCTGATCCTCTGGTCCTTTTGGAGGCAGCTCTGGCAGGCAGTGAGGCAATGGGCACAACCAGTTCTTCTGGAACTGCAGAGCCTCAGGCTCTGCTTGCAGCAAGTTCGACTCTCCTGTAGGCTCTGCTGATACCTTCACAGGCCTGTGGCCCCTGCCGGGCTCTGCCTCTTCTGCAGCTGTTCTGTCTGTCCTCGTAGGGGAGCTTCCTTATGTCACAGCACAAGGCGCCCAGCCGCGGCTCTGGCAGCCCTTGGAGGAAGTCCGTGACTCTCCCACATGCCATCATTTTATCATTTCAGGATCACCAGTCAGTCTGGAAGAGCCCATGGATGCATTTCTGATTGTCCCAAGTCCCCATGAAAATGTAACTCAAAATGCACGGTGGCTCACACCTGTAATCCTAGCACTTTGGGAGGCCGAGGTGGGCGGATCACTTGAGATCAGGAGTTCATAACCAGCCTGGCCAACATGGTGAAACCCAGTCTCTACTAAAATTACAAAAAAGATTAGCCGGGTGTGGTGGCGGATGCCTGTAATTCCAGCTACTCGGGAGGCTCAGGGAGGATAATCTCTTGAACCTGGGAGGTGGTGGTTGCAGTGCCTGAGATTGTGCCACTGCACTCCAGCCTGGGGGACAGAGAAGAAAGAAAGAGAGAAAGACAGAAAGAAAGAGAGAAAGAAAGAAGAAAGAAAAAGAAAGAAAGAAAGAAAAAAAGGAAAGGAAGGAAAGAAGGAAGGAAGGAAGGAAGGAAGAAAAAAGGCAGGCAGGCAGAGAAAGTGTAATTTGAAGAGTTGGGCATGAGGCAGTGAAGCCTCTCCTGGGCATTGCCTCCTCCTGGGCCCAGACTGGAGGGAACACCAGTGTCCCCGTGTCTGTCTGTGGCTGACTGCCCACCACTACCCCTCCCTGACTGAGCTGGCTCTCTGCAGGCCCTGCCCTCGGGTCAGGGATCACTTGGTCTGAACTCAGCACTACACATTCACCCCAGAGAATGCCATCATGGGGGTCAGCCCCGCTTTCTGACCTGAGGAGCTCTTCGAATATTCTGTTTCCAACCTGTCTCTGATCTCTGCCCCTCGCCTGTGACAGCCATACAAGGAGGCTGGCTTCCCACCAAGCTAGCTGAAGGCTCGTGCTCTCCTCGCCTCGGCTCCCCCAGCAGTCAGACGGGAACGTGGGTGGTCCTGGACTGTACATCTTTGGGGCTGGTCAAAGACCAGGGACCCAGGGATCGTTGGCAGAGGCTACAGGAGGCCAGAGTCTAGGAGGAAAGTTTCGGGGAGAGACACAGCCCCAGGCTCCCCAGTATGCAGTCTGTCTGGTGGGCTCCGGCTGCTGCTGTGGCTGGCTGGCTGCCTGCTTCCCGGGTCAGCACACTTCCACAGCCTATGCCTTACTCCATATTCTTGCAAAAATCCCTGTTAGAGTAGCCAGGGAAGTTTCCATCGTTTGTGACTCGGGCCCCAGCTGGTAGCGCAGGCCCATCTATATGTGAGCCTGTGGTCTCTGGGTCAGAGAAGTAAAGAGAATAGCCCAGGCCACCCAGGACGAAAGCACAGGGCCCCGTGAGCTCCCTCGGTCCGCCCCGTGCCCACGCTCTCCCGGCCGCTTGGCATTTGCGGCAATGTTGTCTCTCCTACCATTCATTTCACCCCCAACGCTGCTGAGCCTGTTTAATTGCAGTATGTGACATGCATGATGTCGGGGTCATATTTAAACATGGCAAGCTCCACTGATTAGAAACCCTGTCGTGCAAATCCCTCAGCAAATCCAACAGGCCTGCCTTTCTTATTTTTAATAAAGGCAAAAGAGAGAGCACACCGCAGTGCAGTCAAGTGTCCTCCTAAAATCGTGTTTTCCAGAAGGAAAAGACAGACATAAGCTACGTTTGACTTATTTCCCTGCAAGCACTGGATGTCATTTCTCCTGGGAGGTTGCACTGAGGCAGGATCTGGGCGTGTGGGGACATAGCAGGTGCCTGGTGAATGGAGCCGTCGTGACGATGAGGCTCCAAACTGGGGTCTGATCCTCTGCTAGACGGGGAGGCTGGCGCAGGCCCCAGAGCCTCAACCAGGGGTTCTCTAAGTGCAGTCCCAGGGCCAGCAGCTTCAGGGTCACTTGGAAACGTGTTAAAATGCAAAATTTCAGGCCCCACCCCAGATCCTGTGCTGGGGGCGGATGGGGGTGGCAGTAGGGGCAGCAGCCTAAGCTCTTGTCCTGACTCAGTCTGAGAACCCAGGCTCAGGGCTGTCCACTGGTCAGACAGAGAACTCCAGATAACAATGGAACCTGTGGCCAGGGGTTGTGTATTTTCACTGGACCCCCCTCCCTGCCCGGAGGATTAGTGCTTTAAGCCTTCAAGGAAGAGGGAATTAACTTTTGCTGAGCACCTGTGAGGTTTAATTTCTCAGGTACTCTCCATGGCAACCCCACCAGGCGGTCATTCCTCTCGAATGTTAAAGAAGCTATGTGTTGGAGCAGATGACCGTGATTACACAATTGATGTGCAGCACAGCCAGCCATCCAGATCTGAATCCCACACCCTCCTCCACCACTGTGGGCCTCAGGGACATGCTCCTAGCACAGTCATGGACCCTGGGTGACACAAAGTGAGGGACAGGGGATGCAGGATCTTAAGATGGCCCCACAGTGCCTTCTCTATGCATCTATCGCCCACGCTTCTCACCCTGGCCTGGCTGCTCTGAGGGCCCGGGGAGACACAGAGACAGCTTGGGTGTAGGGGAAGTACACACTCTACCAGGAACCCCTGGACATGCGCCGCTAGCCAGGCATAGCATTCATTGGGGCCAGGACTTGGGCGAGGGTGCAGGCTTGAGTTGGGGTGCAAAAAGCCAGTCTGGGTAGATGCTCCCCCTCTGTGGGACCCAGATCCCAGAAACTGTGGACAGAGCAGGGCTGCAGTATGATGCACATGGACCCTGGGCACTTAGCCTTGGTGGGTCTCTTCCTGTATGAAATAAAATATTTAAAATCAGAGTTTACAACTGTATTCGTATAAAGATGAATATATTCCAGGCTGGATTCATTATTATTTTGTTACACTCAGTTTTTATCCTCTGATTTTAAAATAGTGCGGTCCTAGGGCTGGTTAGAGTGTTTCCTGGGCAGGCCCTGCGTCCTTAAACCTCCGCAAAGAAAGCAGCGAGGATTTTCCTCTGCCCCGGTGTGGGTGTGACGGTTCATTTACATCCTATCTGCAGGACATACCTGGAAAGGGAGGTGGGAGGCAAGACTTAGGTCCCAGATATCCTAGTCCACATTTGTCCCCACCAGGTGTGTGAGTGCCCGCGCACTGCTGAGCCTCGCTGGGCCTCCGTTTCCTCAATTGGTAAACGGGAACGCTGGGCGGACTGAGCTCTGAAAGTTTTCGGAGCTTGGTAAGCAGAGATCTCAGCAGAAAGAGAGGCCGCCCCTGCCCCCAGGAGGTCAGAGGCACCTGAGTCTCCGTGCAGAAGACAGACCTAGGGGACCCGCGCTGCGCTGGGGATGTACAAATGGGCAAGGCCCCTGCTGCTCTGCCTGAGAAAACACTCCTAGGCTCCCAGGGGCCCAGGAACGCAGCGGGCGGGATGATCCCGGGGGCCCCGGGGGCTGTGTGTCTGTGCGTGCCCATTCCCGCGGGTGTCCAGAGCCCGGGGGCGGGCGGGGCAGGAGCCTGGACGAGCGCTCGGTGACCCTCCGGCGGCCAGGTTTGGGGAGGCGGAGCGTCCCGGCGGTCCGGGGCGGGCACCGGGGCGGACCCCAGGGCGGGACGGGGGTGGCGTCGGTGGAGCCGGCTCGGCGGCCCGGCTCGTCCTGCTGCTGGCGGGCTCCGGACGCCCTGGCGGCCACCATGCTCAGCGTCGTGCACTTCCTCCGGAGCTTCTTCAAGGTAAGAGCCGGCGTCCGGGCTCGGGGTCGGGCTCGCGGCGCCCTGCGCGGGTGGAGTGGAGCACAGCCTGCGCTGGCCGCTGCCCCCGGGCACCGGTGGGTGGGGACACCCTCGTCGCTCCCCACTTTCCGACGTGCAGACCGGAGGTGGCGTCCTGCGAAGTGAGGCCGACTTGAGCGCTGGGAAGGAGGGGGCTCCTTTGGGGGCGGCGGGGACGGCGGCCCCGGGCGAGCTCCTGCGAGGGCGAGGGCGAGGGCAAGCGCCTGAGCCGGCCTGGGCGCGCGGGGCGCTCGGAGCCGCTGCCGCTCGGCGCAGTACCGCCTGTTTCGGGAAGGAGGCTGGTGCCGGCCCGGTGGGTGCGGGAGAAATGGTTGCTGTTTTGTTATTTCCCGGGCTAAGGGTACGCGAGGGCGCAGCAGCAGCAAGCGCCCGGGCCCGGGCTGTTGCGCTCCTGCACAGGGTGCCCCCTCTCTGGCCTAATTTCCGGGCCTGCTCACCATCGGGAACCCACTCCTTTGGGACGCCTCCACCTCGCTGCGCCCACCGGGACCCCAAGCTGGGCAGGGGCTCCGAGGCAGGGTCCGGGTGGCCGGCCACAGGCTACCAAGCCCCACCTGCCCAGGTGAGCCAGCGGGAGGGGGAGTGCGATGCCGAGTGGTGCTGGACTCTGACTGCAGGAGGCAGGAAAGAGCCGCCAGCTCTCAAAGGCAGGTCCGGGGGAGGCAGACCTGTGTCGGGCTGTCGGGGCGGGACGGGCGGGAGGGTGCTCTACATGGCTGTGCAGCCACCTTCTTCCAGAGGTGAAGATGGGAGGGTGGGGTTGGAGTTCTGTGGCCCTGAGTGCTCTGGTGAAAGGCGCAGGAAGCCAGGTGACCCAGGGCAGACCTGCAGGAGCCCTGCCCTCTCTCAGCCTCTCCGCGGGCCAGGCATCAGCTCCCACCCCCAGCAATAATGAAGTGATACAGGCATCCAGAGTGGAGAGGGCTGGACAGCCAGAAGGCGGCCTTTCAGAAACCTGTGCTGGTGAGTGCAGGAGATGTCATAGAAGAGCTCAGACTCCCTTCAAATGGTGACTCTGTCATCGAGATGTACAATCTTGTGACAATCACACAACCACCTGGGTCTTTGTTTTGGAAAATGTGGGTGATGATTCCACACCTTCCACACCTTTCAGGATTAGTGTGAAGGTCTTATTAGAAAACGTGAGTGTGGGCTGACACCTGTAATCTCACACCTGTAATCTCAGCACTTTGGGAGACCGAGACAGGTGGATTGCCTGAGGTCAGGAGTTCGCGACCAGCCTAGCCATGATGAAACCCCATCTCTACTAAAAATACAAAAATTAGCCAGGTGTGGTGGTGAGTGCCTGGTCTCTATTAAAAATACAAAAATTAGCCAGATGTGGTTGTGAGCACCTGCAATCCCAGCTACTCAGGAGTCTGAGGCAGGAGAATCACTTGAACCCAGAAGATGGAGGTTGCAGTGAGCGGAGATTGCACCATTGCACTCCAGCCTGGGCAACAGAGCAATACTCTGTCCCCCCAAAAAAAGGAAGGAAGGGAGGGAGGGAGGAAGGAAGGAAGGGAGGAAGGGAGGAAGGGAAGGAAAACGTGTGTTTATGAAGTGGTGAGCCCTGGACTTTGGGAAGGAAGGAAGGAAGGAAGGCAGAAAGGCAGGCAGGCAGGCCTGAGTGTGTTTATAAGCCCTGGACTTTGGTTGTGCTGCACCTACAGTAAGGGTGGCAAGGAGTTGTCCAGGTGAGGGGAAGGTGGCCAGGCAGAATCTGAGTCACCTGGGGGGATGGCCCAGGAGCTCCAGGAGCAGAGGCCACTGGACATCTCTGGGCAGGCACATTGCCTGCTGCTGCTTGGGTGGATCCCAGGATGAGAGCCTTTGTGGAAGTATTCCTGAGACACACTGTCCTCCAGTTCCCCATCTATTCAGAGAGGCCTTTCCATACTTCCTGTCCTGTGTCTGCCTCAGGTCCCTGTAGGTCCTGAGACACCTGTGGCCTCTCCATGCACACCACAGGGAGCATCACCTGGGCCCCTCAGAGGATCTCCTTTCTGCTGTCCACATGGGAGGGGCTCTGACTGCCACAGCAGTCCACTTCTGGCTGTGCGAGTGTGTCTGGCCAAGCCACTGGCAACATGGCTCAGACCCCAGTCTGTGGAATACTCCATGATGACCCAGGTTGCGGGGCAGGCGAGGGAGCTACCTGCTTGAGTCACCACCTGGTGCCTCCTGGTGTTCCCTGGGCTTGGTCCTATGGGACCCCCTGATGATGGGTGCTGGACTGGGCCAGAAAATGCCCACTTCATTCTGGGAACCTCAGATCATCCGGGTCTCCCAGTCAGACTCTGTTAGCTGAAATGCAGCTAGTCTCGACCAAGCCCAGGAGGAGGACCCCAAAGCCCCAGGTGTGACTTCTGGCAGCACTTGGTGCAGACTCTGCATAGCAGCCAGATCTGCTCAGGCCCGTTAGGCACCGTGGGATCCAGGGGGCATGACAGCCATGTGGCAGACCCCCTCCCTGTGCAAGCAGACCAGACGGAGAGCCTGCACCTGCCAGAGGCCCACACAGGTGCACTGCCTTGGGGGTCACCTAGCAAATGAGTCAGAGAAACAGCACACCCAAGAGGAAAATATGTTGTCTCAAAAATCCAGGGGCCCACCCAGCATCGTGTGTGGGCCAAGCATGGTTTTGCTTTCAAAGGGGTATCCCAAAATGTTCCAGACAGCTGGACACCCTGCTGCCTGCCTGGAGCCGTCACTGAAGTGGCAGGTTCCTGTATTTTCATAGAATGTATGTCCTACACTCTGGTACCGTATGTCCTAACACTTAGGGTGCTTTGCTACTTGCTTTCATCCAAGACCTATTAGTGTGCAGAAGACCCACATGAGGTCCTAGGAAGAGAAAGGTCAAGGTCTCAGTTGGCTAAATCGTGGCACAGAATCAGTGAGCCAAGACAAGGCAGTGAAGGTGGGATGCTGTGCCCCATGGCAGGGAAGGGAACCCGCTTCCGCAGATCCCTAAGTACTGCAGCAGGAAACACACACATAGGCACACCCACAGGCACACCCACAGGCACACACATAGACACAACACACAGGCACACACACAGATGCACACACAGACACACACACAGGCACACACACAGGCATACACAGGCACACATAGGCACATAGGCACACACACAGATGCACACACAGGCACACACAGGTGCACATACACAGGCATACACAGACACACACACAAGCACACACCTGCACACACAGGTGCACATACACAGGCATACACAGACACACACACAAGCACACACCTGCACACACAGGTGCACATATACAGGCATACACAGGCACACAGACAGACACACACACACGCACACACAGACATTCACAGGCACACACGGACACACACAGGCATACAAAGACACACACACAGACACACACAGGCACACACATTGGCACACACAGGCATAGGTTCACACAGGCACACACACAGACACACAGGTGTACACACAGGTGCACACACACATAGACGGAGTTTTCATCCAATCAGTGGCTCTACACTATGCCAAAGATTGGACAGGTTCTGTCCAGTAGGGAGATCACAGTGGGAGAGCACAGCTGATGAGAGTCCACTTGATTGAGCCCCGAGCTGTCCGCCGCATTTTCAAGGCCCTGTGTCTCCTGCACAAGCCTACCTGGCAGATGAGGGGATGCGGCAGCGTCTCCTGCCTTGGGTGTTGGTGGTTCCTCAGTCTCCAGGGACGAAGTGTTGCTAATGAGCCCCTATTTTGAAGGGGAGGGTGTAGCAGAGCCTTCCAGTTAGTCTCTCCCACTGTAGAAGCCTCCACACCATGGCTCAGGGAGCCAGGATGGAGTTCCTGCCAGGTGCTGGCATGTGTTTGTCACCTGAGCACTCAGGAGCTGGAGAAATTGCCACAGGACAGGTTTGCGATCCCAGTGGGCTGCCATGAGGTGGACGTGGAGCACAGCTCCTGTCATGGCCTGCACGCCGCTGTCTCCGGCAAGCCTCACTCCTGGGGGTGGGCTGTGGACCTCCTGGGCCGCCAGGAACAGTGTCAGCTCAGAACCAGCCCTCAGAGGTGCCGGGAGGTCCAGGTACTTCTGTGTCCAGGAGCTCTGGAAGATTCACGGCATAAGCCTGTGCTGTTACACAGGTGACCAGCCTCCCCACAACTCAAGGAGCTTTGTGTCTATTGAGGGAAATCTGGGAATTGGGCAAGGGACAATGGGGTTTATTCAGTAAATATTTGTTGAACACCTACTACGCATCCAATATTGTTCTAGGCACTCATAATAGACTCCTGCCTACAGACCTAGTTTTTAAAAGTTGGTTTTTTCACATTTCTATTAATATTACACACATCAAATAGGATTCTATTGGCATTACCTGTTGATTTCAGTCCTAGCAGTGCCATGAGTGAGTCATCAGTGCCAAGGAGCCTCAGCATAGAACATCTTGGTGCCCCTCTGGCTGTGCACCTGAATGCTCCTCCCATCCTCTGTCGTGCTGGCCCATGCTGGCCTCACAGTTCTCACCTGCAGTGTTTCCACCAATGAGAAGGTCTCCCATCAGCATATCTAGCTGACAGAGAATGGTGTCTGTAGCAATATTCCAAGCTGTTGGCGTTCTCCTTCCTAAGTGTTTCTTGGTGCTTTGGGCTGGGGCAGGTCTTTTTGGCTCCCCTGAAGACATGATTAGGGACACTGCACATCATGCTCTTGATGGGTCTCCACCAACACTGTATCCCTTTGGATATTTGGATTCCTTCAAGGGATTTTGGCTTTTCAGTTTCACTTTGTGAGCCCACTATCAAGCTGAGGCTTCAGGGAAGCAACAGCTCACCTGTTGACTCTCGAACTCCAGCATGGAGCGCCCTGGGGTGGGGTGATGCTCTTCACCCACGGTCAGGGACGATCCAAACCCGTTCTCATCATTCTCTGGGGTTTTTGCCAGTGTGTGTTGGCACAGTCATCATTCTCTGAAGTATGAGTCTTTTCCTCGATGGTTTCACTTGTGATTGGTTCCCCTGGCCATGCTGGGGTCTGACTCTGCTTTTTGGCCTGAAGGCAGGGAAAGGGGCCAGGGTGGGCATGGGCAGAACATGCCTCTCTCTACAGGGCGACTAGCTGGGGAGAACATCACAGCCTGAAGCAGCCAGAGAGAGAAGCGAGGGCTCAGCGGGGTTGTGAGCCCGCAATGCGATCCCACTCCTACGGTAAGGGTCCCACTCTTTCCCAAACTGTACCCTAACTGTCACTCGAGGAGCAAGAAAACAACACATCCTTGTGGCTTTATAATGTGCCAGTTTGCAGATTGGTGGAGACAGACTGCTTTTTTGGTCCAGGGATATCTCAGGCTGGTGGCTGCAGGAGAGAAGAGATACTCATACTTTATGTAGAGTGGCGGAGAGCCCCTGCCAGGACTGAGTGTGTTATTCCCTCACTTTAAGCTGTCCGGGGCAGTTAGAAGCAGCACGCTCACCTGGCAGTCCCGGGATTCTTCATGCCTTTCATTTGGATTTTGTAGCAAGAGCCAATTCCCCCACAAAAGCACCCAGTCGTCACTTGGCCACCATTGATAATTTATTCTGGGGCTGGCCATGCAGGCAGTGAGATGTCAGAGTTCCACATCCTCCACAGTGCTAATGTATTTCCACTGCTTTTGGCTTCAACCAGGTGAAATGCCCAGTCCAGCTCTCCTCCCACCTTCCTGCTGATCTCTTACCTGCAAGCATCCAGGTACCAGTTTCTTTACTAGTGAAGGGTCTTGGTTGCCAAAGACAGAAAAGGATTCCAGTTAAGTGAAAAAAGAGTAGCGTCTTGGCAGGTTGGGGTAGTGTACTGGCTCAGCTTGTGCTGGGATGAAGGGGGTGAAGCTGTGGGGCCTGTGCAGCTCCCCCAGGCATGGGCTCCACTGCCCTGCTGACCACACCCTCTAGCGACTCTTATAGGCAGTGAGGTCTGTCCTCAAGAGCCAGGGTCCTGGCTGGGGCTTAGCTGAGCTGCCAGAGGGTGGGACGAGATGATAGCTGTCTCCTTTCAATTTCCAAGATAGATGGGGCCAGATTTTCAATTATCTTGGGGTGTCCTCCTACCCCCAGTCCCAGCAGCTGTTCAGCACGGGGCAGACAAAGCCCACTCATGGCGTAGAATTGAGAAGTTCCGTTGGGACTCACTTGGCCCCTCCACTTTTGTGGGGAAAAGAGTGTCTCAAGTCCAGTTTACTGGGGCCTCTGCCAGGGAGCCACCTATGTCCTTGAACTCTTCCAGGTGAAGGTCACAGCAGGAACCCACGGCTGGGGACCCTGAGCCAGGGTGGGCTGTCCTCGAGCCCTGCAGAGGCTGGTGTCCTGCATGACGGAGTGGGCGGGACAGGCCCAGCAGGGGAGCCAGCAGCCTTCCAGGAGGCCCTCGGTGCCTCCCCTGGGCTGAGCCTCCCACCACCCTGGACTTGCCGGCTTGGGGCGCGTTGCTGCTCAGAGGCACCAGTGCTTCCTCCTGCTATGGGTCTCCTCTCCCGCACCTGTGCTTTTCCTCGAGACCCTGCCTGTGCCCCTCGGGGTCCTCCCCTAACCTCACCAGATGGTCCTCCTGTACAACACGTTCTCAAGCACCCTCGAGTGCTGGGCCATGACGCAGCCTCTCCAAAGGTTGTTCTTTCTCTCTGGGCTTGGCTCTGAGGGCAGGGCCAGGGTTTAGAGCACAGTGTGTCCTCAGGAAATGTACTGAATCTGTGTGTGGCCAGGTCAGAACCCCAAGGGGGCCCTGAGTCCAGAGGGCCCCGGTTGATGTTCTAGAGAAATGGACTCCTGAAACTCTCTCTCCAAACTTGGGTGCAGCACAGCCCTGCTCTCCAGGCATGGGCTGGGCACAGCTTACCCCTCCTCTGCATGCCTGGCCTCCCCCTGGCTTCAGTCAGGTGTTCTCAGCCCTTCCTGAGACTTCAGCCACTGTTTATAAGCTGGGGAGGTGCCAGAGCCCACGGAGGGTTTGCATTCACTCTGGGTCTCTGGTTTTGCTTGTTTCTCCCACTGAGTACAGCTAGCTCCCTGGCTCAGGAGAAAGGCTGTCTTTCTGGAGCCCTTATGTAATTTTGCCATCTCTGAAATGGGTTTCCCCTCCCCTTCTGCCAGTTGTAAGGTAGTAAGGTTTAAACGATGTTGCCCATTGGGTGCAGCCCTGGCTCCGGGACCTTCTGGGGATGGGGAGGGTGCTGCCTGTGAGGCCTCCAGCCCCCATGTTGCCCTGTTGTAAAGGAGGTGGGCCGCTCTGCCTGGTGGGCAGAGTGCTGTTGGCTGGATGTGAATCCCGGCAGTAAACCATAGAGATCCTGTCCCACCCTGGCTAGCTTGGAATGCCTTGGATATCAGCCACGTTTGTACCAAATGGATCGATTTGTCTCTCTTCTACAGCCTTTAGCCTGTGAACTAAAGATTGCCCATGCTTGAGAAGTGGTCTGCTGGGAGCACTCCTGGGAAGCTGCCCGCTTCCAGGGTCGGTTTGTGACAATGATGGCCCCTGGGTGGGCCCACTCTCCCCATGGAGCTCTGTGCCCTGGGGCACCTTCATTTAACCCCTCCATTCTCAGGGGTATGTGAAAATTAAAAATAACAAAATCAAGGGAAAGCATGTGAATTTCAACATGCGGAGAGAGCGCCCCACAACTCTTACCCGTGCCCCCCAGTCTCTATTTCTGTCTTCCCCAAACACATATTTTCTTATAACCAATGGAGCTGAAGGGAAACCCATCTCTGACACTTGGCCAAGTGTGACACTGCCTGATGTTGCTGGCCAAACCTCCTGCTCTAGGTAGAAAGAAAGTTTTTGGCCGGGTGCATGGCTCACATCCGTAATCCCAACACTGTGGGAGGCCATTTGAGCCCAGGAGTTCCAGGCCAGCCTGGGCAACATAGTGAGGACCCCCGTCTCTACAAAAATGTTTCAAAAAATTTAGCCTGGCATGGTGTACGTGCCTGTAGTCCCAGCTACTTGGGAGGTTGAGGCAGGAGGATCATGGGAGCCCAGGAGTTCGAGGCTGCAGTGAGTCGTGACTGCGCCACTGCACTTCAGCCAGGGCTACAGAAAGAGACCCTGTTTCAAAACAAAACAGAGCAAAAGAAAGTGTGTTTTTACAGAGGCCTGCTGATTATGAGAACATCCGCCTCAGAGCACAGTGGGTGTGGCGGGTGGGAGAAGCCGGGTCTGGTGGGGCAGCTTTCGTCTGTGTGCGGACTCAGGCTTGCATCCGCGGAGCAGCACCAGCAGGGAGGGAGCTGCTGCCGTACACACCAGCCAGGCGGGCAGGCCTCCAGGGAACCAGGCCCCGTGGCAGCAGCCAGACCTACGGTGTGGTCCCAAAGGCGAACCTACAGTGACAGAAAGCACAGGAGTGGCTGCCTGGGGACAGGTGAGGGCGGGCGGGGGTGGGAGGATGGATGAGGAAGGACAGAGGCGGTGGAGATTCGCTGCAACTGTGCTCCCGTTGGCACCCTCAGGTGGCTTCCAGTGTGTGAGTTTATTGTGCATCCATTACGCCTCGATCAAGCCAGGACCACCTCGGCCAGAAGGCCTGCAGGCCTGGGCCACGGTCTGTTGCTCAGGACCTTCGCTGAGAGCTCAAACAAGTCCCTTGCTTCCTGCATCTGCTTCATGGCAGATCAGAAGATCTGGGTGCCCCATGCCCGGAGCCCAGAACGATCCTGGGGCAGCAGGCGGGCAGCGCAATGAGCCAGGCTCACTTAGACTAGTGGTTCGTGCTTCTTCAGCTGAGTGCTCAGCTCAAACCAAGCCTGTCTGTGCGTCATCAGCACTACGTCCTTGCTGGCTTGTGCCGCCAGGGCATGGGGCCTGGGGACTGTCAGCCTGGGGTGACTCGTCATCCGAGACCCCCACAACCCAAGAGTCGCCGCATCTCAGGTGCTGGGCTCCCAGGAGCCACCCACACCGACTGCCACACAGGACCAGGCTGCTGTCCCTGCGCCAGCCTCCCTGCCCCGCTTGGCTGTGTAGCCTAAACCAGTCCTCCCTCTCAGTGCCCCCAGGCCAGCGCCCTCCCTCCAAGACCCTCAGGAACCTGCCTGCCCGGGCTGTGACCCCCACCATGGGGAGGTGTGCATGGGGAGAGCGACATGGGTCGGCGAGAGAGAAGGGACTTAGGGCAGGATTCAGGCCTGGTGAGAGGGGCTTCAGGAAGCTGGACCTTGCTCAGATGGACGCCGGCGGGAGGCGTGGGGGCAGCTCTAGGGTCAGGGGTCTTTCTTAACAGAAGGAAGAAGAAAGGTCAGGCCAGAGCTGGACAGCGAGGCAGCCAGGGCATGCAGGCAGCTGGCGCAGGGCATTGCGGGGGCTTCTGTGGTCGGGGCAATGCATGTTTGTCTGCACTCAGACCTGAGTCCAAAGCGCCTTGTTCTTCTGATCTGCCATGAGGTGGGACTTGTGGAGCCCGAGGGGTCAAGTTCTGTGACATGGGTATGTTTAGCAGGAGCATCAGGGCCTGCTGGATGCCGGATACACAGGGTGTGTCTCCACCATATCCACAGACATGGAGGCTCCAGGCCCCCGATTCGATTGTCCAGAGGAAGCCTGAGGAAGTATTTTAGGGAAAGCCTGGGTGTAATTGTGATGTGCGCGGGCTAAGAGCTGCATGTGGATTCCTGATGCCCTGGGTCTGTCAAGGTGACTCTGAGGCCTTTTCCAGCCTCGCCCTGCTGGACAGCCAGCCCCGAAGCCCGCTGCATGCTCCAGAAGCAGGCTCCCCTTCCCCTCCCAGGAATCTGGCCTTTCCAGACACTGCTCGGTGCCTGAGCTGAATCTGACAAAGTGGATGATATTAGTGACTGGGGCGCCTCCTGCTTCCTCTTGAATCGGCTTTTTCACCTGGAGTGTGAGCCTCAAAGCAGAGGAGGATGGGGGAAATGCTTGAGACCTCACAGCCATGCAGAGGGATCTGGAGGATGGGAGGTTTCAGTCACCACATTGGACTTGGAGGCACCCAAAGATCGTGACTGTGCACATTTGGTGAGACTTAATCATTCACCCCTCATGGCGGTGACAGGCACATGTGCTGACGTTTGTGGGATGTTCCTTTTTACCTGCAGACCTTGAGTGCTCAATGCTGTGGCCCCAGATGCTTTTCCACCCCGACACTTGGCTCTGAGGGCCTGACCCCCTGGGGCAGGGGCACATTTGGTGTCCTGTCCTCTCCTGGGTCCACCCAGGTCCCCTTTCTCTCTGTGAGTTCTAGAGTTTAGAAAACACTGGGCGAGGCTTCACAGGAACAGTGCTGGCTTACAAAGGTGAGGCCTCCACCCGGGGTGAGTCAGGCATGGAGGGCGGCCCTGAAAGCCACTCTGCCAGGACAGTCAATAGGCCCACCCCTGTGCCAGCTCCATTGCCTCTGGCACGAGGGCCCATGTGCCCTGACCCTCCCCATGGCCCCTCTGAGAGGCTGGGCCTGGGCCTCAGGAGTGTGTGGGATTGGAGCTGGGCCACTGGGCCAGGATGTATCTAGGGGCGAAGCTGACCAGCTGAATGGAGACCACAGGTATGAGGGAGCCACATGGTTGCAAGGCTCTTCCAGAGGAGAGGAAAGAAAGTGGCCCAAGGAGACAGGGCCTCTGCCCAGGTGGGCAGGGAGGAGGACTGAGGCCAGTCTCCAGGGTCAGAGCAGGCCGTCTACACAAGGTGGGTGGCATTGGCCCGAAGGGTGAGGCCTTCTGACCTCAGAGGGGCTGCAGCAGGCCTGTGGCGCTGTGCTCTGGGCTGCCCCCACCTGCCGCGTAGGGCAGCAGGCCCTCAGGCCAGGGTCACATCTGAACCACTTTGTGCCCTGCCCAGCGCACCGACTTGACCCCAGCCCAGTGCGTTCGTCCACACACAGCACTTACCTCGTCTTGTTAGAGCCAGGCCTGTGCTGGCTGCCACGGAGACCAAGCCATGAGCAAGACGCAGCTGCAGCCCCTGAACAGAGGCTTCTGAGCCCTGTGGGTGGGAAAGGTTGGCAGCCTTGTGAGAATTCAGCGAAGGCTCTGAGCCCTGTGCAGGAAACTCTCCCCACTTGGGTGAGCAGGCACCTCCTGCCTGGCATTCCCGGGTCCAGGAGCCCGTAGACCGCAGGGAGGCTCCTGCTGCAAACCTCAGCTCCTGTTGACAGTGCCATGCTGATGCTGTGTCTTCTCCTCCCTCCAGTGCCGGGCTTGGAGCTCTGAGTGGAGCTGGGGCTCCGTGTGTGTCTTAGCGAGGGTTCCAGTCACATGACACTTGGCTCCTGGTCTGGGGTGAGATCAGGCCCCGAGGGGTTGTATGTGGTTGTCAGCGTCGGTGGGACAGGGAGACAGAGCACAAGAGACAGGGTGGGACAGTGAGGCTTGGGGTGATGGGCCCTGATGGGGAGGTGCCAGGCGCCGGCCCCTGTCCTGGAGCTGGAGGGTGGCCAGCAGAATGGGAGCTGCTCCTTGGAGAAGCTGAGCAGGCCCTGGGCACCTCGTACTCTCCATCCCGGGGAGGCCAGGTGGGGGCACCACCCACCTGTGCACCCCCTAATGGCAGAGGAGGAGAGGACAGCTGATGGGGACTCCCCTGCTGCCCCCCCTCCTCCTTGGATCCCCAGTCTCAGCTGAGAGCACCTCTTTCCGCCCTCCCTTGGGATCTGAGGCCTGGGTTCTGGCTCCATGACCCCTCTCAGTGTCCCAACTTTAGTTTGTTTCTCAATGTGCCCACCTCCTGGAGCTCCCCGAAGAGTAACGGGAGAGTGATGGAAAAGCTGGGGAGCTCTGGGACAAGGACACCCTGTTTTGTTGGGTGTTTAATGTCATGTCAAAGGGGTGGAGAGATGCAGGCAGGGCGGGGGAGGCTTTAGGGTGCAGGGAAATTTTCTATGCCCTATAGGGAGGGCCAACCCCTTTGCTGCCATAGAGACAGCCTTGCCTGGGGCCCCAGTGCCCTGGGCTGTGAGGTGGGGCATGGCAGCCACTCTGCTCCTGGGGGCACCCCATAGGCTGGCCCAGGCCTCCTGTCTACCCTGGAACCTGAAGGAGGAGATCCTCAATTTCTGAGCAGAGGGACCACGGTCACACACCCCCTTTCCGTGATCTAGGATACACTTTTTTTTTGGGGGGGGACGGAGTCTTGCTCTGTTGCCCAGACTGGAGTGCAGTGTCGTGATCTCGGCTCACTGGAACCTCCTCCTCCCAGGTTCAAGCGATTCTCCTGCCTCAACCTCTGAGTAGCTGGAATTACAGGTGCACACAACCACATCCAGCTAATTTTTGTATTTTTAGTAGAGACAGAGTTTCACCATGTTGTCCAGACTGGTCTCAAACTCGTGATCTCAAGTAATCTGCCCACCTCAGCCTCCCAAAGTACTGGAATTACAGGCATGAGCCACCTTGCCTAGCCTAGGATACACTTTTTAAAACACTTAATACTTTCAAAATCAAAATGCGTTTATACTTGATGTGTACATTTAACGTAGTGATTTTTTTTTCCCTCTCAAAAGCTCTCCTTGACTTGGTGGCATCTTTGTAAGCAGAAAACAGGATGGCCGTAATTGCACACATGGTCTGGGGCCGGTGCGTGGTATTCCAGGGAAGCCCCAAACCCTGACCCCATCAGGAGGCTCCCCTACTGCTGGGCCAGCCTCCTGGTCCCATGGGGGTTCTCGAAGCAGCCCACATTTCTAGGGCATCCTCATAGGGACTCGAAGGAGCAGCTGGGCCAGTGCCCGAGGGAGGGGGCAGCCTCTCCGGGGCCCCTGGGAAGTGTGTGGGATCAGGTCTGTCTGTACCTGGGGAAGGATGAGCCATTGGCCACTGCCTGCTGCGTCCCTGGTCCCCCGCATGTGGTGGAGTCTCCTCTCAGGACACCATGGAGAGCAGATGTTTCTGGCGATACCCGTGTCCCAAGTCTGCCTAGACAGCTGCTTGCTGCCCGTGGCCAGGGGCTTTCTGGGAGCTGGCTCTGTTCTGCTCCCCCCAGTGCGCGCAGTCCTGGGAGCCTCTCCAGCGTCTGTCATCCACAGTCAGCATCCAAACGGCTGCTGCTCGGGCTCCCAAGTCCTAACTGCCCAGCACCTCCCCTAAAGGACACAGGTCCCCCCAGGTGGGCCAGTCCACAAGGTGGGCACATAGCCCAGGGGCAGAGGGCAGATTGTGGGGGCTACAGTGCCCCGATCAGGGGTGCAGTGGGCCATAGGGTGGTGTCCATACCCCACTTCCTACCTTCAAATGCCCTTGTGATGGAGCCTCCCTCGGTAGACAGGGGACCAAGGTGCAGGTGGAGGTGAGCAGAGCCACACGGGAATGGGGAGCAGGAGTCAGCGTCAAACCCCCTGCCACGGTGCAGTCTTTCCAACAACATTCCTTCGGATGTCATCCGAGACTGCGGGGCCTCTGTCATGCATGAGCTTCTCCCGGGCATTGTCAGAGGGAGAGGCTTCTGCCCCACACAGGCCTGAGGGACTCCAGGCCCTCTGTGCAGCCTGAGCAGCCCCTGAGTTTCCAGCTTTGGGCCATTCACTCAACTCCTTGGAGTGGGTTCGTTCTGCTGCACAATCAAAGAAACCACCCTGCTGGGTCCCTGGCAGAGCTGTGGGAGGGCAGGCAGGACATGAGTCCTCCAGCTTTCCGTGCCGTGAACACTGGAGTCCTGACTGCTGTGGAGCTGAGAAGTGCCTGCACTTTGAGAAGGATGGTTGGGATAGGACCTGCCAGAGGCCAGCATGTGCCTTTCCTGCCCTGACAGCCAGGCAGCTGCGACCTGGGAATGCAGGGCAGAGAGGACACTAATCTGGATGCCTCTGTCATTGGCGCCAGCGGTCAGGAGAGTGCTGGTGCTGGCTCTGCAGCCAGCCCTGGTTCGCATCCATCAGCCATGCAGCGCTGGTGCTCAGGCTGTTGTGTCTTCTCTGGGGAAGGGAGCCCACATCTTCCCATGACACAGGCGGCTGGGAATGGGGTGAGAACGTGCTCTCAGGCAGAACCTGGCATGCTTCGTGCAGGTTGGGGAGTGCTACTTTGCTGCACTGCCCAGGCCTGCCCTTCACCCACCATGCCGGTGTTCCAGGCCTGGGTGGGCAGATGCACACTGTCTCTAGCTGAGAGGATGGAGTGGACAGGGTGGGGGCCTCCAGTCTGTCTGCAGAGCAGCAGGGCAGAGCCTGACACTTTGTGGGTCACACAAAGAAGAGTAATGACCAACACGGCTCTTGGCCACTGTGATCCTTCTGACTCCTGCTGTCCTCAGCTCATTCGTGAGCTGAAACACGTTCCTGACCTTCCCAGGGCCTCCACGGACACAGCCAGCAGGAAACGCAGGGGTGTTGACTTGCTCTGACAGTCTCCCGGGGCGTGCGTAAGGCCCAAATGAGACATCGTGAGTTAATGTTTGTAGAAGCTGGGAGACCTGGTCCAAATGCAAACGCCATCACTTGCTAGGTTGGTGCTTAACTGTCCTGAACTTAGTTTCTTTACCTGGAGAATCAAGACAATCACACTTGCTCATTTTAGGATTAAATAATGTCTAAAAGACACAGGGCACGTGGCAGCACTTTGTCTGTAGCTATTTTATTATTCCAGATGCCATTTTTACTATGGGGGAGATGAAACATTCCAGCCTCACGACTTTTATTCTTTTTTTTTTTTTTGAGTTTTTTTCTTTTTTTAAATTATACTTTAAGTTGTGGGGTATATGTGCAGATCGTGCAGGTTTGTTACATAGGTACACACACGCCATGGTGGTTAGCTGCCTCCACGCCCCCTTCATCTACATTAGGTATTTCTCCTAATGTTATCCCTCCCCAATCCCCCACCCCCTGCTATCCCTCCCCTAGTTCCCCACCCTCAACAGACCCCAGTGTGTGAAGTTTTCCTCCCTGTGTCCATGTGTTCTCATAGTTCAACATCAACTTATGAGTGAGAACATGCGGTGTTTGATTTTCTGTTCTTGTGTCAGTTTGCTGAGAATAATGGTTTCCAGATTCATCCATGTCCCTGCAAAGGACACGAACTCAGCCTTTTTTATGGCTGCATAGTATTCCATGGTGTATATGTGCCACATTGTCTTTATCCATTCTATCCTTGATGGGCATTTGGGTTGGTTCCAAGTCTTTGCTATTGTAAACAGTGCTGCAATGAACATATGTGTGCATGTGTCTTTATAATAGAATGATTTATAATTGTTTGGATACATACCCAGTAATGGGATTGCTGGGTCGAATGGAATTTCCATTTCTAGGTCCTTGAGGAATCGCCACACTGTCTTCCACAATGGTTGAACTAGTTTACACTCCCACCAACAGTGTAAAAGTGTTCCTATTTCTCCACATCCTCTCCAGCATCTGTTGTCTCCAGATTTTTTAGTGATCGCCATTCTAACTGGTGTGAGATGGTATCTCAATGTGGCTTTGATTTGCATTTCTCTAATGACCAGTGATGAGGAGCTGGGCGCCTGCTCCACCGCCCGCCCTGCGCTGCGGCTGGGGATGCACAGGCTCAGGCAGGCCCTCCCCTCTGACGAGCCCATGGGTCTAGTGGCAGAGACAGGTGGGCTGGCCAGCAGCAACAGAGTCACCTGTGCAGTGAGGGATACAACCAGGGACATGGCTGGTGTGGGAAGCCCAGGAGAGGAAACTGTCAACCCTGTCAAAGGGGAAAGAGGAGCCTCGGGGAGCCGAGAAGATGGACAGGTGAGAGCAGACCATGGTGTGGTGTCAGGGCACAGGCTCAGGGCACAGGGTAGGGGTGCCGTTCTGTTGCAGGACCTCCAAGGATGCTGAACAGATGAAGCAATGCCCCGGCGAGACTGACTGTGGGTAGGGGAGTCCTCGGGGACAGACTGACTGTGAGCCTGCGGTGGTGGGAGCGGGGGACTGACTGAGCCGGTGGTGGCAGGAGCGGGGGACTGATTGTGAGCCTGCGGTGGTGGGAGCAGAGTACTGACTGTGAGCCTGCGGTGGTGGGAGCGGGGGACTGACTGTGAGCC
>PVKP010021133.1:0-39638 GCA_004027715.1 Plecturocebus donacophilus | reverse complement strand
GTACAAGAGCCAAGCACTCAACAGCTCGCACGAGGCCTCAACCATCTCCTGCATTCTCTTCAAATCAGACAGATTTCCTCATTATCCTCTGGATCACAACATGCATTTCCTCCACAGTACCTTTTTTCAAGTAATTTGCCCAGCTCAACAAGCTTTCCCCTACTCATCTTGTTGGTGCTAGTTTGGGGAGAGTTGGGGTGGGGGTAAGCAATGTAGAAAGAGGCAGGAAGGGTCTGAGCTGGGCAGGCCTGGGTGTGAGCCTCATTCTACTGTTTGTCCCCTCCATGGGGCTTGAGCAAGACATTTAGTGCAGCCTTTGAAATGTGGCAAGCCCTCCATGAGTATTTGTGCACAAATGGTTATGAGTACTTAATGGATCTCTGAATCCTATCCATCCAAGATCCAGCTCAAATTCTACAAGGCAGACCTTTAGCCTGGGGGGAAACAGTGATGGCCATCTTGACCACTTACTGGCGACACATGCACATGAACCTTTTACATCCCAGGCTTTTTAAAAAAAGTATATTTTATTGCACTTTAGGTTCTGGGGTACATGTGCAAAACATGCAGGATTGTTGCATAGATACACACATGGCAATGTGGTTTGCTGCCTCCACACCCCCGTCACCTATATCTGGCATTTCTCCCCATTATCCTTCCCCAACCTCCCTACCCCTGCTGTCCCTCCCCTATTTCCCCCACAATAGACTCCAGTGTGTGGTGCTCCCCTCCCTGTGTCCATGTGTTCTCATTGTTCAACACCCGCCTATGTGTGAGAACATGCGGTGTTTGATTTTGTGTTCTTGTGTCAGTTTGCTGAGAATGATGGTTTCCAGGTTCATCCATGTCCCTACAAAGGACACGAACTCATCGTTTTTGATGGCTGCATAATATTCCATGGTGTATATGTGCCACATTTTCCCTGTCCAGTCTATCATTGATGGGCATTTGGGTTGGTTCCAGGTCTTTGCTATTGTAAACAGAGCTGCAGTGAACATTCATGTGCATGTGTCTTTATAACAGAATGATTTATAATCCTTTGGATATATACCCAATAATGGGATTGCTGCGTCAAACTGAATTTCTATTTCTGGGCCCAGGCTTTGAGAAGACACTCTTCCTAGAGCTAAGCTGAAGGCCGCCTCCCTGAATGTTGGTCACTGACCTGACTTTGACTTCTACAGAGACTGGAAGGGGTGGGCTGTGTACTGCTATTCCTCCTTCAGGCGTCTGAGTCCTACTTTCTGAAAAGTCCACAGAAATTTGGAGAAGGAACAAAGCCAATTTCCTTTGCCTGGGACTCCTTTCCTCCTTACATGGCCAAGTCCTGCTTGTCCTTCAACACCTAGCTTGGGTGTGACCAGCACATTGGTCAGATTGCAGATACAATGCAGATCAACCTGTTAAATTTAAATTTCAGATAAGCAACAAATGCTTTCTTAGTGTACCAATGTCCCTCTTATTGCTTGAGACATCTGAGGCTAAAAAAAGGTGTTTATCTGAGATTCAGATTTAACTGGGGCTCTTGAATTTTTATCTGCTAAATCCAGCAGCCCCAGTCAGGTGTCCTTCCTCTGTGTGTCCCTCATGCCTGTGCACATCCCTGTCAAAGCACTCCCGTGCATGCATTTATTTATTATGCTGTTCTTCTCATACTTCACATCGGAAAACTCAATGGGCTTCCACCACCCCAGCCTCAGACACAGCGACCCCTTCCTCGTGTTATTTTGGTTGTCTTCCACCTGCTGGCCTTGCTCCATCCTTGCCGCCTTGTGTCTGTTCTTTGCACAGACAGACTTCTCTAAAATGTAAGTCAGTGAAGTCCCAACTCTGCTCAGAATCCTGAAAATAAAATCCAAAGTCCTTCCAATATCGATGAGACCCCCTGTCATTTTGCCCCACCTGCACATCTGACCTCATGCCCTATCATTCTTTCATCTCATTCCCCTCCCCAGTTCTTCCCCAGACATGCCCAGTACCCTCCCACTGCAAGTCTTTTGCATTTCCAGTGCTTCTACCCTGAACACTCTTCGTTGTATGATGTCATGCTCCCCCGCCACTTTATTCCCATCACCTCATCAGACTCTCCTGTTGTGCTCTGTAACATCTTGCTTTCAACCATGCTCTTCATCCCCCATAGCCTGCTTTATCTCCTTAGCATTATTTTATTGACACTTGACATATTGTATGTCCATGAATTTGCTTTTAGGCTGTCTTCCTCACTGCATCTTCCACAAAGGCAGAAGTTGTTTCCTGCCCTCTGCCAGATCCCCACTGCCTAGCCTTCTGCCAGGTTTTTAGTAGTTACTTAATAAATATTGATTACATGATGAAGGAATGAATGAATGTTTATACATCCGCTCTTTTCCATAGAATGAGAAGTCTTTGGTTGTCCAGAGTCCTTCTTCAAATGCCCAGTTCCTAGCACAAGACCAGAGACATGGTAGTACTTCTCCAAAGCCCTGTACCTAACATAGGGTGGCACATGGTGGGGCCTCAGTACGTGCTGCTTGTGTCTTGAACAGTGGAACATGTTTCCTGGCTCTTGGCAATGAAGCTGAAGGTCTTAATTAACATGCTCCTGGAAATCCGTCAGAAGGTTATGGGATTTGAAAACTGCTACTGAAAAACAGCAGTGAAATTAAAGAAAATAAAACCACAGTCTTGGAAAACTCTGAGCATTGCATACATCCTTAATAGATCTCGACTTCAAGCTTTCTCTCCAGGGTATGGAAAGTTCAGAGCTGCTAAATAGTCAAATATATTTGTTGAGAAAAAAATCCATATGAACAAAGAACACAATAAACATCCTTAATTAGGAGTAGAACAGGCAAGTAAAGGGAGTTGGCTGTGGTGTGTGCCGTAGTTAGCAACAATGGGAACATAGACACTTCAGCCCTTTCCCCCTTCGGTAAGAAATGAGGAGTATGATTTATACGAATACTTACTTCTTAGCACCAAGATATCCTGGTTTACCATTAGGAGGCAAAGACATGCCTCAGGAATGAATAGTTAATATTTATTAAGGGTTTCTGCTTTGCTAATTATTAGAGCTGACCCTTTCACCGCACCAAAAAAAGTTATGATAAATGTGTGATAGGATCTTTGTCCTCGAAGGATCAGTATTCGTAGGTAGCTCCATCCAAGAGAGCTTTCTGCCATGGAGATCTCCTATATCTGTGCTTTCTGATATGGCAGCCACTAGTGAGAAGAAATGTGGTCAATAACATCAAGAAACTGGAGTTTTAAAATGTATTTTATTGTAATCTATGTACATTTAAATACCCCTGTGGTTAGCGGCGTTGGATAGTAGAGTTCCAAAGTAAATAGAACTTAGGGCATAAAGGTAACAGTGGTCAGCTTGGCAAAGTGGATAAGAATCTGCATGCCCAGTGATCAGGGAGTCTGAATTCAATGTCAACTTTAATTTACTTCCTCCGTTGATATACTCAACCTCTCTGTGGCTTGGTGTTCTTATCTCTAGAGTGGAGACGATAATAACTCCTGCCTTATGGGTTGTTCAATTAATTAACTGAGTTAATATGGATAAGGCATGCAGGACAGTACCCGGCACACAGGAAGCCTTTTGTAAATGCTGTATAATTAGGAGAATTATTTATGGAGGTGGGGGGCTCAGGGCTGCGTCATTTGTTGATCAGTTATATCTCTGTATGTAATTAAATATTGAGAAATATAATGGCTCGGTTCTCGTTAATCCAGCGCACGTTACTGATGTCTTATTCTGGGTACCAGGTGACAGGAACACAGGTGTGCACACAGTGCTGCTTCCTTCCTCCAGGTGCTCACAGTCCAGCAGAATGACCAGAATGTAAACAGAACATTTTAATTTCTTCATTTGTTCATCAAGCATTTACTGAAGACCTACCATGCACCAGCTCTGCCTTCATCTCTGGGAATTTCTTGGTGAACAAGATAGCCAAGGGCCCCCATTCTTACTGTGCTTAGATTTTAATAGCAGAGACAGGCAATCCATCAGTCACAGTCAGTCAAGAAGAGTTCAGTGTTTCTTAAAAAAACATTAGAGAGGGATAGAGGCTGAGTAGCCTTGCAAACTTCTTCAAAAAGGCAAGATTTAACTGAAAAGTCAGGGTGATGAGGACTGTGCTGTGAAAGGTGACAAGGGAAGGCTTCCAGGCAGGATGCAGATTGCCTCAGGTGGTAGGCAGCAGGGAGGTGTCACAGACTGAATGGCAGCCCTGGGGGCGTGAGGGTGAGTGAACTCATTTAAGATATATTTGGGGATAGTGTCAACAGAAAGAACTTGCTTCTGGATCCGATGGGAGCAGTGAGGGAAGGAGAGAAATAAGGCTGCCTGTGATTTTTGTCTGGAGCTTCTAGGTGGTTCTGTGGACTGACATAAGGAAGGAGAGGCAGAATAGTATTAGATGGGAAAAGCTAGAGGTCTATGTGGACCCTTTGGTTACACTGAACACGCTTCCAGCACTCTGGGAGGCCAAGAGGGGAGAATCACTTAAGGCCAGGAGTTTGAGACCAGCCTATGCAAAATAGTGAGACCCCTGTCTCTATAAAATATTGAAAAAACATAGCCAGGTGTGGTGGTGTGTGCCTGTGGTCCCAGCTGCTTGAGAGGCTGTGGTGGGAGGATTGCTTGAGCCCAGGAGGTTGAAGCTGCAGGGAGCCAGGATTACACCACTGCACTCCATCCTGGGTGACAGAGAGATATCTTGTCTCTATTTTTAAAAAAAGTTTAACACGCTTATTAGATGTCTAAATGGAGGCAGAGTGGTGTTATTCCAGAAGTGGGCAGGTTTTCACTGGTCAAGAAGTAAGGGGAATATTTAAAGAAGGTGAGAAGGGATATGTTGGATTGAACCACTGGGCAGTGGGAACTGGAACAGTTCATAGTGGATGGAGGCCAGGGAACAGCAAATACTTCCTCAGTGAGGGCACTCAGAGAAGCTTTAGTTACCGGAAAGCATTCGGAGTGGAGTGGAGGGCGAAGCAATGCCTTCCTGGAGTTACAGGCTCCTTCCCACCCTCCGCATAAGGAGTTGGCGGACGAAGCTTCTGCAGGCAGATTGCACTTGAGGCTGCACTGCATGTGGGGTGCTGTTCAGGCACCTGAAAATTCCCTCCTTAGCATGTATGGCCAAAAAGGTTTTCTGAGATTTCTTTCATGTAAGAAAATGATGAGCTTCCCTACAAGGATTTCTGTGAATCTATAAAAAAGGAAAACAAAGCAAAACCAAAGATCAGCATCTTCTTTCTCATGTATCTTGAATTTGATGTATTTTTTTGTCAGCATTGACCCACTATTTTGCTGCCATGTCAACAACCACTTCTTGCTAGAAGGGTGACTGTGACTAAGCAATTCTAACTGGAACGTATTCCTCATTTTAAATGTGTCTCTTCCTTTCCACTTAACATTCTGTCACAAGCGTTTCTCCACGTGCCTGCGTCGGCTGAGATCCACAGCGATTTTATGCTTCTCGAGGGCGAAGCTCTTAGTTTCCTGTATTTACATGAAAAGGTACTTATCTAAAAACTACACTTCCACTTGCATTAAAGTGTTTCTATTTTAGTTTATTTTCTCTGATTATAAAATCATTATTGAATGTTTGTGGGAAACGTAGAATGCAATGTGCAAAGAGAATAAAATATCGCCTGTAATCCCTCTGTATTATCCCATTATATTTCACTGATGGCCTAGGATGCAATTTCACAATGTCTTAAAATTTATTTTTGAAAAGGCATTGTATAAACATATTTTAAGTGTTTGGGTAGTACACAGAGTATATGGTGAAAGACAGGTCTCTCTTCCTCTAGATTTGAATCTGTTCACCTACTAGTTATGACATTTCTTACAAGCTGATGTTTAAATTTCCAGGAGTGTCCGCCTACTCAGGCATGTATCTCATGTTGTCCATGTCTATCTTGCTCTTTGTTATTTGTTTGCATCTACTTGAGCACACTTTATGCATCTTCTCTGTTATTCTGCTTTCTTCCCCTCAAAATTGGAGATCATTCCAAATCGAACGTTTGTATTTATTGAATTCTTTTTAAAATAGCTGTGTTTATTTCAGTGCATAGAAATACCAGAATGTAACCAGTCCTTTTCAAAAAATGTCCATGATGAACAAATCACCTTAATTGGACATCTATTGTTTCCACTGAGGGCATTGTCAATCTAAATGTTATCCTTTGAAGGTCATTTGTTTTTGCCGTTTGCCTTTAAGATTATTTTTGTCCACAATATTCTTCCCTTTCTCTGTGATGTATTCAAAAGTAAACTTTTACTTATATTGTTTTGAACTGAGTTTACACCTTCTATCTTGGGACTCATATGTTTCATTTATTTGTTTTATTATACTTTAAGTTCTGGGATACATGTGCAGAATGTGCAGGTTTGTAACATAGGTATACACATGCCATGGTGATGCGCTGCACCCATCAACCCGTCATCTACATTAGGTATTTCTCCTAATGTTATCCCTCCTCTAGCACCTCCCCCAACAGACTCCAGTGTGTGATGTTCTCCTCTCTGTGTCCATGCATTCTCGTTGTTTAGCTCCCACTTATGAGTGAGAAAATGCAATGTTTGGTTTTCTGTTCTTGTGTTAGTTTGCTGAAAATGATGGTTTCCAACTTCATCTATGTCCCTGAAAAGGACAGGAACTCATCCTTTTTTATGACTGCATAATATTCCATGGTGTATATTTCTTTATGTTTGAAAACATTCAGCTACTGTCTCTTTAAACATTCTTCTCCAGCCCCTCTTATCTTGAACTCCTATTGGACACATATTGGAACTTCTCAAACTTTCCTCCAAGTAGTCTAATTTTCCCATCTCTTCATCTCTCTGTCCTGAATTCTGGTTAATTCCTCAGCCTTATATTCTATTTCACAAATTCATTTTCTACTGTGTCCTGTGTGCAGTTTAAACATTGGGTTTTCCATCAGAATTCTATATTTTACAATTGGGGGTTTTCTAATTGCTTACTCCCTCTCTGTTAATATCTATCTGTCTGTTTTTTAAAAATAGTCATGTCTAGCTTTCTGTATGCTATTCATTCTTATCACTTTGAGAAGTTTATTCTTATATTTAGAGTCTTATTCCCATTTCCTTATGAAAATGCAGCTTCCCTTAGTTGTATTTAGGTAACTTTTATGATGTCAGCTTTCCTCATGTGCCTTGAAATTTTAATCTGTTCACTCTTGTTAAACGAAGATTTTAAATCTCTGCTTCTTGGCTCTCCGCAGCTTCCCATCTCTGAACCTGAAGAGTAGGAAGACTAAATCTGAGCATACGCTCAAAAGATGGAGCGCACTGGATTTGGGGTTGTTTACCTGGGAGTGTAGTTGAGTATATTTTACGTATGCAAAGGCAAGTGAAGTGGGTGTTAGCTGTCCAGAAAAGTGGAGCATGCCAGGACTAGGCAGTTTTTCTCACACCTTTCCCGGGACACATGGCTAGACTCTGTTTTCCTGCCATCTTCGCAGCTCCTTAGGGCCCTGCGCTGAGTAGAGGTCAGTAGATTGCAGGCAGGGAAGATGCAGGCTGCTTCCACAGCTGGCTCAAACAGCTTCCTACTTGTGATTGTCCCTTCTCCCTTCCCTCATCTGGATGTCCATCCTGGGGTCCGGCTGCAAGTCATGTGTTGGAGATTGCTGAGCCCCCAGCAGACTTGGTCCCTGCAGGTCTGGGAGTTGAGTCCCCCGCTTTCACCAGCAGTACTTTCTGTGATTGAGAAATCTGCTTCTTTTGTGTTGAGTCACTGAGACTTGGAGGCTTAGCTGCACAGCAATAAACCTAACGCCTGCCTTCTTTGTCCTTGCGGGTTTAAGCCTTTAAAAATATTACCTCACTGTCATTGGAGAGGCGTTCCAGGGAGGAACATATCCAAGTTACCCTGGCGAAGCAGCATTTCTCTCCGTTTGTTTTTTCTCACTGCTCTGGAAGTCTGAGAGCTCCCTCATTGTATTTCTGAGTGCATGAATTTATTTGTTTGTTTTCAAAATAGCTTTACTATCATTCCTATGGATTGGGTGCAGGGAGGGGGAAGCTCAGATTGCCATCTTCAGACTAGTTTAGTGTGCTGCTGGAGTCTATTTGCTAATATTTTATTTAGGATTTTTCATCAATATTCATATGTGAGATTGGTCTGTAGTTTTACTTTATCCTCTCTGTCAGGTTTTAAAATCAATGCTACACTGGTTTCACAAAAGGAATTTGAAGCCTCTCTTCTTTCTCTATGTTCCCAAAGAGTCCAAGAATGTTGAAATAACCCATTCCTTAAAAACGTGAGGACTTCATTGGCAGAACTATCTCACCCAGGGATTTTGAGAAGAACAGCTTTTTTAAAAAAAGTCTTCAATTTGTTTTATGGAACTATTTATATGCAGAGAGTCTATCCATCTGAGATCAACTTGTTTATTTATGATTTCTTAGAAAACTGCCTATTTCATAAAGAATTTCAAGTTTACTTGCATAGCATTAAGCAAATTATTTTCTTATGTTTCTTTAATTTCTATTATTTTTCTGGGTTTCTTTTGATACTCATATTTTCATGTAGGTATTTATACTTTGAAAGAAAGATTGTAATCTTGATTATGTTTTCTAAGGTTTTTAAAAAAGTTCTTGATTGTTAAACAAGTTCTTGAATGTATTTATTCTATCATTTTCTATTTTCAAATTCATTACTTTTTGTTTTTATTGTTTGCATTCCTTTTGTCTGCTTCAGCTTCTCTTAGATTTCTTGTGTTGACCTTTTTTCTTACTTCTTCAATTGAATGTTTCCTATAGTTTTATTAATTTATCCTTGTAATATAAAAATATTAAATTATTTTAAGGCATTTTGTTCTGAATGTAGTTTTAACAATAGCTCATTGGTTGGTGTTTGTATAATCATAATTTATGTTATAAAGATATTCTACATTTTGCAGCTGAAACTCAGGCATCACTCCTAAAAATACATGTTTGGAAGTGAGCATTCTTTAAATCGAAGACATTTTTTAGAAGTGCAGAATTTAGCCATTGGAGGGATGTAAGCCTAGTAGGTAAGGCAGAGCAAGTTTCTGGGACAGAAAGGACTTTTCTGCTTGTGTAATTTGTAGTGGTAAGGAAGAAGATTTCTTTTTCAGGCCACTTTACCATAATCATTTTGAGGATCTTTCCTGTTAAGCATGTCAACTAGCGTGGTTCTTCAGCCCTGCCTGCTTGCAATTCTGCGACCTGACCATCAGACAAACTCCTAATTGAACTTCATCAACCAGAGATAGCTTCTGTTCTTGTGACTTGGAACCCGGACTGTTTTAGCAGCATACAAATTGATTCTATATATTCTGTCACTTCATATGTAGTATGCTAAACATCCAGAAATTATCTTATGTTATTTAGGTTTCCTGTATCCTGATTTTCTTTTTAGTTTTTTTTTAAAGCCTTTTAATTTCAGGTGATCATAGATTTTTACTTTCATTTTACTTTATCTTATTTAAATTTTTACTCTTATAGGCTGAGAGAGGTGCACTAAAATCTCCTAACACTATTTTCTCTCTCTCTCTCTTTTTTTTTTTGAGATGGACTTTCACCTTGTCGCCCAGACTGGAGTGGAATGGCACGATCTCAGCTGACTGCAACCTCCACCTCCTGGGTTCAAGCCATTCTCTCCTGTCTCAACCTCCTGAGTAGCTGGGATTACAGATGCCCGCCACCATGCCCATCTAATTTTTTGAATTTTTAGTACAGATGGGGTTTTGTCATGTTGGGCAGACTGGTCTCAAACTCCTGACCTCAGGTGATCCACCTTACACTTTCTATATCTTTGTTCATTAATTTTGCTGCAGTTTTAATTTTTGCATACTTATGAAAAACTACCACATCTTCCTTGTGACTTTTTTACTCATGAAAAATTGCCTTACATTAACTTCTTTAAAACTCTGTGCCTTGAATTTATCCATGTCTGACATTTTAAGGTTGGTATCTGCCTTGGAGTGTGTATGCATGAGTGTGTGTGTATATGGTTGTGTTTCTTCTACTAATAATCATCTGGAAGGACTACTGTGTGTTTTCATTTCTTCTGATAGTTATATTTGTAGCTATACATGTATAGAACACACATAATTTTTACTTCTACAGGCAGAATTTATTGACTTTTCTCTCTGAAACACACACTGTGGTGATCTTGATTTTCTCTCCCTGATCTCTATCGTCCCCCGCATCCTTCCTGTACTACTAATTTTGATTAGTTATATTATAAATTTATTTCTTCAAGTGAATGCTTTACACTTTTAATATAATTTATATGCTTTTCTGAAATCTATTAGCTTAAAAAATGTATATATTGATTGTCCAACCTTCACAATAAAAGATAATGAGGTTGGCATTCATATAATCTCTGTCCCCTTCTTTCTTTTCCTTCTAATTTTTGATAGTTTATATGGCATGCTTGAGAGTATACATTGTATTCAATAACAAAATTCCCCATAGCTGCATAATAAATATTTTTAAAAATTGATTTATTTAGGTTAACTTAATAACAATCTTTAATTCTTTTATAATATCTTCTTCTTTTATTCCTGGATTGGTGACCACATAACTTTTAATAGTTTCTTTAAAAAGAAAAAAATAGAACAATATAAATAAAATAGTTTCTTTAAAATCTCTTTCTTGAGTTGTTAATGCTTAAAAATGACTATCTGTTGCCTTGCTCTAACAGCAAAAAACAATAAATCAAAAATTTGATACCTAGCAAAAAATCAAAAATTTGATACCTAGCAAAAAACATTTTGGCTAGGTATAAAATTATTGCATCACACTTTTTCTGAGGACTCTAAAGACACTGTTCCATTCTTTTATGGCACTGAATGCTTCAGGAAAAGTTTAAAGGCAGATTATCATTATTTTTTAATCCTGCAGATGAGTTGATTTTTTCTTTGTGTCTACAGAGTTTTTTGGTATTTTGGGGGATATTTAGTATGTTTAATAACTACTAAAACATGTCTCTGTGCTCATGGATCTGCCTCAATTTGTCTGGGAACTGGTTCTTTCAATATGTAGATTCAAATTTTATTTCAAAAATATTTATTTGTTTAACATCCTTAAGTAATTTTAATGTTCTATTTGTTTTGCTCATTAATCCAGTCACCAATTTCACATATTGTGGTTCTCATTTGTCATTTTTTATATCCATTGTTTTCTTTTCTGTAAGTTTAAACCTTTGGTTACTTTTTTCTATTTTATTTTCCTCAGTTTCCTCAAGCATGTTTTCCATGCCCAAATCATTATTGTGGCAAAGTCTATTTCTGATTTACTGCTTCCAAAATGGCCTTTACTTATTTGATGATTTTACTTTTATTTTTCTCTTCTATTTTGTCTTGATCTTTGTCAATTCATTTTTTTAATTTTATTTCATTGTCTTTTTTCATATATTGGTTCTTATATTTCTGCTTTAATCTTTTGTTTCATGAAGGCCATAATTTCTTTTAAACATACAATATGAGGGTCCACCGTTGCCTTCCTGAATATACAATTTTTTCTGAAGTATGTTTATTGCCTACTCTGTTTTGCCATGTTTTTCTTACTCCATATCTAGGATTTTGGAGGGCTGCCTTCTTGGTTATTTATCTTTGGTTTTCCCTCGTCTTTAAAGAAGGTCTTTCCTTCTGGATGAGCTACGTGCTGCTGGAATATGTGTGGGAGAAAGACCAAGAGATGGAGGCAGACTGGAAGGCAGCTTGAGGGTGGGAGGGAGAACTTGAATGTTGATCTGTTGTCTGTGGAGTCTGTCCCGTCGTCTCCTTATTTTTTGAAGAATCGGTGGTCTCCTGGCTGTGCTGTGGTCGCTGCCCTGTTTCAACATCCTCACGTGTGCTGGGTCAGTTTTCTCCTCAAAACATCTTTCCTGGCTTTATGGAAGATACAATTAGGTATTTTTTTTTCTCAGTCTCCTTATTTTGTGTTGTTTCAGAACAATATAGATCAGAAGCACCTTTACAATACACTTTTAAAATGGACCCTTCTCCCTCCTTGTTTAATCATTATTGTAATGCTATGTTGTTTCCACTTTTGTACTTTAAATAATTCTGTGATAAATCTTAAGGTATGGATTTCATCCACATGTGAAGTTCTTTATTTGAGGCAGATGTCTACAAATGAAATTACCAGGTAAAGGACATGAACATTTTTTAAGGCTTCTGATTTATGTTTAGAAATTGCTATTTACAAATTTTTCTTTACATTTCTTCCAAAAATGTATCAGAATGTGTCAGAATTACCCCTTTGTATAACTTCCCCCTCCAAACACCAGTTGAATTAAACAACAACAACAAGAAGAAAAATCTCTTTATCAGTTCACAAATATCATAGTACATTTTGTTGATTTATTTACTGATAGACTTAATTATTTTAAAAAAATTCTTTTTTCTTTTGTGTGTTTGAATTATCTGCCCATATTCTCCACCCATTTATCTAACATATCTATTCTCAGTTTGTGTGAGGTTTTTTTAGTAAATAAGAAGAGTGATATATTTGTCATAGTTGTTAAAATGATGTTATTCTGCTTGCTTTAATTTTCTTTATGACACATTTTACTTCAGAATTTTACATTTTCATGTAGTAAATTGATTTTTAGATTTTTTGGATAATTTTTTTCTTTGTTTTAAGTCTTAGGAATCCATTTTCTATTGCATGAATAGATAAAAGTTTGGTGATTTCTTTTAGCTTATTGAGAGTTTGATATTTAAAATTTTTAATTTTACCTAAACTTTTGTTTACTTGATTTTGTACTCTATGTTCACTTAACATTATGTTAAGCATGTAACCTTGCTATTAAAGATTTTGCTTTATGACTATTTTTCTACACAATAATCTCCTGTGGAATATATCATAATTTTTTGACCCTATTATTAGCTGTTTAAATTTCTCCTGGTACTTTTACTATTTTAGAGTATATTGTAATAAATAAAACTTCCAAATAATTATTTCCTCCATAATTTGCATTATTTCATTTCTATTAAAAGTGTGATCTGTAGGACTGAAGTTATAAGCATAATTAAATCTTTTGAGACAGATGACTTTGCAAATGGGGTTTTCCATTTTGTATTTGATCAATGGTATTGTCTGGAGAGGCTCAACACAGAATTCCCTGAGGTGATCAGGCTGTTTAGTCTGGCACGTTAACTAGTATTCCCAATCGACTACATTTTCTTTATCAGTTTCTAGTATGCAAAAGCTGCTGTTGTTTTGCCAACTATTTATTTTCTCATCATTTACAGAGGAAAACACTGGGGCCACTGAATGCTCAACCCTCTTCCTAGGTTGACAGAGCCAGAAACTGGGCAAGCCAGGCTGCGAGCCATGCTGTCTGATTCTTAGTCCAGTGCTCCTTCCCAGTCTCACTGCCTCTTAATGGCCAACACAAGCCCGTTGACCCAGAGTCCAAGGTGAGAGATGATCTTCAAGTTCAGAGCAGTCCACACGACCATGAGTAATCAAGGGAAATAGCAGCCACCCATCTCTGCAACAGTAGAAGCATTTGGACAATTTCTTGAGAAGGAAGCTACCTCTTACAGTCCCCCCAAAGTCCTTATGATATTCAAGACATCTTCCAGCAGTTGCTCCTGAAAATTTTGTGAGATGAAAATCCGAAGAATTTGGCTTGGCTTTAACCAAATATTTAAGATGCCCTCATTAGTGTCCAGTCCAAGGGTGGTACAGGCTCTCATTTGAATTTCTGAGCGGTTAGAGAGTTTTGAAAAGAAATGTCGTATTATATGCACTGTTTATACAGATAAAATATGCATGTGTTGGTTTTGCAGACTGGTGTCATTGCTGGTGTTATTTACCAGCGCGGTGACAATGACGTGCACCAGGACCCCCCTGCTACGCACTGCAGTTCCTGGGGAATATCTGGGCTGGGGTGGGCTGGGGGAGGCCACTCACGGCACTTGAGGCTTCCATGGGGCCAAGGGATGCGAGGAGGTGTTCGTGTCACTGCATTGCCTGGCAAGTTTGACTGGCGTGTGATAATGAGGTGACATTCACACCAACCAGGCAGTGGGGGCGAGAGGCAGAGAATATTCGAGGCAGAGGAAGCCACTTCCATAACAGCCTGGAGGCTACAGAGAGCAAGGTGAGTTTCAATAATTGAAGGTTTGGTGTAGCTGGAGAACGTAGGATGGAGGAGTGACTGAAGGGGACCCGGAGAGGAAAGCAGGGGCTGGGATCTGAGTGGTCTTCTAGGTTCCTCAAGGCATTTAGGTATCATCCTTGGAAAAATGGGAAGGCATCCGTAGGTGTTTAGCTAGCAAGTGACATCGTCTGGTTTATGTTTTAAGACGATTACTCTGGCTTGTTGTGTAGACGTGGTGGCAGGAGAGAAAGGTGAGACAGAAAAGCAAGGTGGAGGCTGAGGACTCCTACAGGTGATGACAGAAACATGGAGAAGAGTGGAGGCCATGGAGAGGCAGAGGAGGGTATGCGTGGAGTTAGGGTGCAGAGTCCACGCGATTCTGTGGCTATGTGGGTAGTGGGTGAGGAAGGAAGACACTTCAATGTTGCCTCCTTTGTTTCAGTGTAGGTGGCTGTTTCAGGAGACCTCTAGAGTGCCAGGTGGGACAGTTGAAGGAGGACTATAAGGAGTTTTTCCTGGAGAATCTGAGTTTGAGTTGCCTGTGGGCTGCCCCAGAGGACAGTCTAAGTGGACCATTGGGCATACAGATCTGGCTCAGCAGGAAAAATAAATGGGGCATATACAGGCTTGTGTAGATTTGGAGGCTGAAAGTGGAGGATCTTCTTATCCTATGACTTCTGTTTTCTCTGAGAGGAACAGATGTCCTGCTAAGCACGAGCCTGGAAGTCTTGGAAGGCACAGAGGTGTGAGGAGAGAGCTAGCTGTGGGGAACACAGGTTCGAACGACGCCACGCACCCTTGCCTTGAGCAGCTTTCACTTTAGCTGAGGATGCAGGTAAGCAGTGGATGACTCCACCAGAGGCGAGGAGTGCAGTGGAAAGGGCAGGACAAGCCGATGATGAGGGGCTCCCCACCCCAGCTCCAGGAGGGCAGGTCAAAAAGAGGGGAAGAGTCTAGAACACTAGAACAAAACCAAAACTAACAAGCAAAAACAAAACAAAACAAAAGCCCAAAGCACTCTAACATTTCATTTGGGATTTAAATGATAAGAAGATTTTATTGGGGTGGAGTGGGTACCTGGAATGGAGTCAGAGCCCTGTTCACCTAAGAGCTCAGGAGTGAACATGTGATCAATATTTATTAGGAAGGAAGTAGAAGAGAAAGAAAGGAGAGACAGAGAAAAAGAGAGAGGGGAAGAAAAAAGAAGAAAAAAGGAAAAAAGAAAAAATAAAGAAAAGGAGGGAGAAAAAAGAAGGAAGAAAGGAAGGAAAGAAGAAAGGAAGAGGAGGAAGAAAGGGAGGGAGGGAGGAAGGATGGAAAAGGAGGAAGAAAGGCAGGAAAGGTGGAAGGTCAAAGGAAGGAAGGAAGGTAAAGAGGTTAATGAGCTAAGGGCTTAATCAGAGTGAAGGTCAGTGAAGCTGGAGAATCACAAGGCAGATCTGATGCGGTGCTTAGTGGATCCAGGTGAGGTCTTAGATTTTACCTGAGGTCAAGGGAATCTCACGGAGGAGCTGAATCCAGAAGGAGCCATGGTTACACCTGTAGACGCTTGCTAATGTTTTCACAGGAGGGTTGGAGCCTCCTTTGACAAATTCATGAAAGAGGTAAAAGTTTTGTCAACCAGTGTTTCCAGGTATTTGTTTAATGCAATTAATCAAAATGCTGGACTTCCCTAGTGCTTCATTTCCCTGTAGATTCTGAGGCTGTGACCACTGTGCTCTCCTTCCTTTTAAAAATATTATTTATGTATTTATGTATTTTTTTCTTTTACTTTCTGTGGTTTCTAAAGTCCATGGTAGGAAATTTCATCTCCATGTTTCCCATGCCTTACCTGGGATTCAAAAATTACTATACAACTTAATTCACTATAGGATTTTTTTAATAAAGAACATGCATAGAAAAAGATTGCTGCTATTTCACTAGACAGGTTAATATTTTGTTCATTTTATGTTTTTCCTGTGTATGTGTCTGAATAGTTACCTACCTATCAATATCTATCAGAATATTTTAAAAATTAAATATAATTATACTTTAAATTATACTTAATTATACTTAAAAGTTTTGTTCTTTATTTTCTGCTTAGCATTATATCATGAGAATATTATGTCCATTTTTTTAAAGAAACTTAAAGTTTCATTGTATGGTTATATAATTCATTAAATTATTCTTATTTTGTTGGATGTTTCAGAAAATATTTACTTTTATAGTATTTTTGACAGAGAGGAAATAAATATACTGCAGCCTAAATCTTTGAAGGTAATTTGGTTATTTCCGTAGAATGAAATTTAATGGTTTGGATTAATGGATTAACAGAGATATAATGGATTAATAGAGTTAATGTATGTAGATAGTTTAAGGCTTGTGGTAGAAATTGCCAAATTGTTTTTCTGAAAAAGTGCTTTCATTTACATAGTTTTCAGCAATAACAGTGCTCATCTTACAGAGTCTTCATAGGTCTGTGGCCAAAATTCAAAAGCAATTTGGAGCTAGATCCAGGGTTTACTGGCTTTAATGCTTATTGTCTGTTCTTAAATGCTATCATTCAGTTCTTAATTTTGATTGATCTCCATGGTTTTGCATAAAATTTTAACTAAATTTTCAAATTTAGACTGTACAAGACTGTATTAATATATGTCTTGACCCCTTATCTAGCTGAGAATAAATGACTTTCTATTTCATTCACACGTGAAAGACAATTTTGCTGGGTATAACACTGTTTGGTCACAAATTTTGCTCCCCACATCTATGCAGAGGCTGGCTCACTATCCCTTGTCATGTAATCTCAAAAGAGGTCGAATCTATCCTGAGGTTCATTCCTTCTTGAGTGAGCTACATTGTATGCTTGGATACTTGTATAACTCATTTGTTTTTCTTTCTCCTTATAATTAATCATTTTTGCTAGTACCTGCCTCTGTTCTGTTTGATTTTTCTCCCTTTAAATCAGAGCAGCCTTTTTGACTGAAATACCCTGGTCTCCTCTAAATCCAGTTGTCCCTTCTATTCCTGTGGTCCTGACTTCCTATGCATGATCACCTTTAACTCTAGATGTCCAACATTTTTCTGTTTTCATTACCTTGTCTCTTCTAATTATTTACAATTCTTTGTCTTTTTGTCTGAAGTCTAAAAGATCTAGTCAAGTTTTCTCTACATGTCACTTATTTTATTTTTTACAGTGCTGGTTCCACTCTTTAAAACCTTCCACACAACATCTTTAGTGCTCAAACAATCCTTCCTTACCACACTTATCTTCTTTTTGTTCTTATTTAGTTGTCATTTGATTTTGCCTTTGTTCTTACTCATGACTTCTGGTTGAGTCCTGCTGAAGATGTCCAATAATGCCAGCTAATTTTCTTTAAAAAAAAAATCAGCATTAAATTGTTCTCTGTGTCCTGAGTTTTCATTGGCTATTCAAACTACTGTTCTCTTTCTGCTTTCTCATACAGTGTTGTTCTTTCATCAGCTCCTTTTCCTGCTGACTCATCCTATGAGGAGTGAGCTCTCTAGACACTGACCTGACCAAAGACAAGTCATATGTTCTACATTCACTCTCTCTACCATTTCCCAATTCATAAATTATATCTAAGTTGAGCTCCTAAATGTCAAGTGTCTTCTATACTAATGATACAGATAAATGCAACAGAAATAGGAACACTACCTATTGTCAACCAAGGATTAATACATGACAGTCAATATGCTAAGTGCTTTACATACATGAGCTTATTTTGTTCTTCAAATCACCCTGCCCGGAAAGCATTATCTGTCATAAGGGATTTTGTAGATGAGGACATTGAGAGCTGGCAAAGTAGATAGCTTGACTGAGGTTGACCATCTAGCCAAGATTGCAGATTCTGGCCTGTAGCCCACCACATGCTATGGAATGAGTCATCCAGAGAGACCGTGTGCTCACATGCTCCTTTTCACAGTCCCATATGGGCTTACAGTCAGCACATGGATTGTGTGGAAAACAATCACTTCCAGCACGCACTGCTACCAGGACCTTCCAGCCTCTGTTTCTACTCGATAAGCCTCAATTATGAAGATCATGTCTTCCAAGACCTGTCATGTGACCACTGGCTGTCTTGGATTTGACACACATGATTTCTGAGAGTTACAATCTCTTAAAAGCTAGAAAATAATAATATGAATGGTAACAGTGGAATAACTGTCCACTTTTGAGTCTACGATGTGGACTGTACTGTGGGAAGTGCTTCTCCTATACAAGTTCTATGAGTAAGGTTTTTATGTTCCCATTTTACAACCAAATACACTGAGGTGGAGCCTCCTGATGCCTCTTCTCTTTAGAGTGCAGGGACAACTGATGAAGGGAGAGAGCAAGAAACAGCAGTAAAGTTAGCACACAAAGTTGTGCTAATATTAAAATGAAAGATCTGTGTAGTTTCCACTTTGGACAGATCTTGTATTTCTGTCCCAGAGGATCCTGGAGGGTGGGTGCAGGGGCTTTCTTCCCAACCTCAGGTAAGTGTAAGTGGGTTCACTTTATCAGCAGTGGCACAGAAAAGGCAGGCTAAGAATGGCGATGTTTAGTCCTTTCCCCCCAGTTCTGCACCCAGCCTTATTCTGGCCAGATTTTCCGATTCTTAACTGTAAGTGAAGATTTGGTGAGGTTTTTTTCCCATGTTTCTGAGACTCTGATTTCTCTTCAGTGGACTAATGATTTTAATAATATCATCCTTGTGGAATTGTCAGCCTCAAGCGAAAATTGTGCCAAGCCTTTATCATATTGATTGGTTCAAAAGTGTCAGAGCTGAAAAACGCCTATTACCCTTACCATTATTATTCTGTGTTCAGAATGACTGAAGTAAGAAATTGAAAGAAATTCCACCAGAGACTGCTAGTTTGATGCCCCTTTAAAAGCGGAATTAATGCAGGCTAACTTAAAAACTGTGTGTAGGTATATGTTCATATGGATTGTAGATTAGGGCTTGGCTTTAGAGAACCAGACAGGGGTGCAAAATAGAAGGCAGGGACAGTGTCAAAGCCTTTGACTGTCATGGATCCCAAACCTTATTTCCTAACTTTTTTGCTTAGGTGGTCCCTGGAACATACTGACTGTCTTTACAAACCTTGTTTATTATAAATTTCACTGTAGCCAAGCTCAGCCATTCAGATCTAAGCACTTTGGCTATTCTGGCCTTATGTTCCAAGGGAGCTCATTTACTTAATTTGTTCATTCATTCATCCCTCCATCCA
Source organism: Plecturocebus donacophilus (assembly GCA_004027715.1). Taxonomy (NCBI): domain Eukaryota; kingdom Metazoa; phylum Chordata; class Mammalia; order Primates; family Pitheciidae; genus Plecturocebus; species Plecturocebus donacophilus. The sequence continues at coordinate 20,316 of PVKP010021133.1, read as the reverse complement.
TCCACTCATCTGTCCAACCACCCTTTATATCATCCATCCATCCATCCATTCATCAATCACCCACCCACCCTATCATTCGTCCATGCATCCCTCTATCCACCCATTCACCAATCCATCCATCCATCCATCCATCCATCCATCCATCCATCCATCCATTCGTCCATCCATCCATCCATCCATCCATCTCCACCCATCCACCCACTTGCCCATCTATCTATCCATCCATCCACCCACCCATCCAACGGACATTAGCTAAGTAACTACTGTACACCAGGCCTGGCCCAAGGTGCTAGGGATACACATGATTCTCAAGATAAATGTCCCCCACCCCTGGGTCCTCACGATCCCACTAGCCTGATGCAGCCAGCAGGGTGAGACAATCCTTAGGCACTCAAGTACATTGAGATGCTTTCTTGAATGAGAGGACAATGCATTTTAGGTGACTTCCAAAACAAATAACACCACCAGGCAATCCACCTTACAACATCCTCTTGCACCTTTCTTCAGAGCAAATGCAAATGAAAAGCCCAAAGCGCTTCTATCTCTAAATATAGAAATGACAGCGCTGGTCTCCTTGGCCTCTTGGTGCGGAGGTCTGCCTCAGCAGTGATAAGGGCTCTCTCCCAACACCACTTTCCTCTGGATTACTCCAGGTTTTCTTCTCATGCAGCCCATGCCCATCGGTGCTTTCAACAGCTGTCTGTAGAAGAGATAACTCCGGCATGACAAGCTCTTTCAGAGGGTAGATATTTTTAAAGATTGTCAGGATCCTGCCAGCAGCTCTTATTACTGAGTACGTCGGGGCTTTTCACGGAAACAAAGTTGGGTGCAAATACCTTCTAACATGCAGTCTGCCCTGACAGAGTGTGCTATTATTACTCCAGGAGGTTAACATCCCACTGGGTTTTCAAGTTGATTCATTACTTTTTTCATGACTTGTATTTATTTTTCAGCACCTGTGAAAAAACACATTGATATTTCAATACCCTCTATCATTGACTGCCTGTTGTGTGTAAGCACTTGTGCTCCTTGAAGGCATTTTTTTTTAAAAAATAGAAAGTTATTTAAAAGTTTAAAATCAAAAGTGAGTTTATATTAGTCATTTTAGCATCTGACTTAAACAGGTGGAGTTTTTTATTTTTATTTTTTGAATCTTTATCCCAATTGAGAATTTGGATTTAAATAGTTCCAAGATGGTATTTTGAATTTAAATTTGAAAAAGAGAGGCTAAGTTCTATAGATTTAAAAGAAATTCACCCTCAAATAGATCTCATCTAACAGAATTCCAGGTTTGTTTTCTAAGCATCTGCTGGATGTCTCTAACTGAAGTCCCACAGACAATGCAAACTCAGCATGAAGAAAGAGAAAAAGAAAAGTAATTTTCTTCACCTTCAATTTTGCTTCTTCTCCTCCGTCTCTTTAGTTCTTATATTAGCAAGCTTTCCTATCCAGTTTCTGGGGCTAAATGTCCCACATTCATTTGCAAGCTCCCTCCTCTTTCATCACTCGTGTTTCTTCTTCATCACGAAATCCTCCTCTCTATGTTTCTAGAACCCTGTGGTTCTCAATTGCGACTCACCAGGAGCGCTTGTTAGGATGCGGATGCCCTTGCCCCACCTGGAAATCCAGGGCAGGGTCTGGCAGTTGGTATTTTCAGCACACTTCCATGGTCATTCCGCTGACCGCAGAGTGTGTGCTCTCTCAAGTCTCCCTCTCATAAACCTGGCCAGGCACTCCTTGTCTCTAGTTTCATGTTCTTACAACATGATCTGCCTGGCTTCCTTGCTCCCCACTCCTACCTTCTCCAGCCCTTCTCTGAATTATTTCCATCTATGTATCCCTCTATCCACTCATCCATTCATCCATCCACCTACTCCATCCAACCATCCATCCATCCATCCACCCACCTATCTACCCATCCATGCATGCATCCATCCACCCATTCAACAGACATTAGCTAAGTAACTACTGTACATCAGGTTTCTCTTCTGTGAATCAGACAACATCTTTATCATCAGCATTTGATTATGCAGTTACTCTCTTCTGTTAGAAGAGTCACTGGAATTCCATGACTTGAGGATGATGCCCAGGCAAGTTAAGGTGGCATCTTAGGAGCTCTGACAGCGTTATCCACTGTAATTTTCCATAATCGTCTTCCACATAGTCTCTACTTGTGGGTGGATATGACATAGGGTGCTTCCAAGAATACAAAACTGTAGTCAGGTTGCATGGATGCAAGTGAAGTCCCTTGAACAGGGAGGGATTGTTATGCCGATCGGAACACATCTAGGTTATGCATTCAGTTTGAGTGTCTTAAATGAGAAGTGGCCAAGTGCGATTCCTTGGAGAGGCACAGAGATAGCAACAGGACCTACAGGAATGCTGGCATGGGCAACAGGATTGTCAGTGGGCTTAGTGTGGAGGGAAATGCTGGAGAAGGCAGGAGGGGGGGCTTCAAACACACAAAGAGACCACCAGTGAGGGCGTTGGTGTTTAAGGACAGAAAAAGAGCTGTTGGGTGGAAAGCAAGGGATACTGCTTTCAGCCGGACATTAAACTGCCCAGTCAGAGTTCTCCAAAGATAAAATGAACTTTGTCAGTAGGTGATGAGCTCCCCATCACTGGAGATATGCAAGCAGTGACTCAGCGGTGTCTTGGCCAGACCATTGAAGAAATGGAAGGTGCTTCAACAGTGCCTGGCACATGACAGTCTTTAGTTGTCATCATCACCGTCATCGCTGATTTTATCCCAGTGTCGGAGGGGTGTAGAAAATGGGCTATTTAAGGTCCTCTCTGACACTGGGATTTGGAAAGCCTGTGCACTGCAGCAGACTGACACAGCTGATCACAGTCACAGCACTGGAACTTGCTGGAATGTTTTAAACCCAGCGGTATGGATGGCCTAGGCAGTGCTCCGCCCAGACCCTGCTCTCTCTATTCAGGTTGACTTTTTTTTTTTTTTTTTTTTAATGACTGAAAATATCTTTTTCATAATCTCCTCATATTGTTTTATTCCAAAGATTTATCCCTCACCTGCATCATCTTGTGTGGTTTCTGAGATATTTGTGATCAACCTTTGCAACAGCAGGGACCAAATTCTGCTTCGAAGCAAAGTAATGAGAACAATTCAAAGAGAGGCACTGCCTGGCACTGCGGCTGTGATAGACCAGGGGACTCCCCAGGCCATTTCCCAAGGTTGATGCCATCTACGGCATCACAAATGCATTCTCAATAAAACCCAAGCTTGCTTTTCTGATGCATTACTAAACACTGAGGTCTTGTATTTTCTTCCTAACTTGTATTTTTACATCTCGCCATATTGCATCAATGTTTATTAAAAGAGCAACTAACCTATCATGGAGTTGTAAAAGTGAACCTTACTAAGTATTGTTGCTAATAATTCTGGCTTATAATATTATTCCAAAAATTATGCTAAGATTATTGAAAAACTGGATATCAAAGAAAAACTTTTATGCATCTATATTTATTTTATCTTCTTCCTTATGTTATCAGAGCTTAAAAAAGCTCTAGGTAGTTGTTTAAGAACAGTCTTAAAACTGAGAAAATATTGCCATGGGGATGATCCTTTTGGAACTCCTGATGAGCAAAAATATATACATACATATACATATATGCATATCATATATATACACATATAAATGCATACATACATAAATATTCAAATTTTGAAAGTGATAAATATAGCCAAAATCTGGAACTTTATCTCTAACTATCTGTCTATCTGTCATCTCTCTGTCATCTTTCTCTCTAGGTTCTATCTCTCTGTCTCTCTATCTGTCATCTATCTCCTTATCATCTCTCTCTCTCCATCTCTGTCATCTCTCTATGTAGCGCTCTATTTATCTATCTAGCTATCATCTATTTATCTATTATATATCTATGTCTCTATCATCTATTATCTATTTACCTATCTATTGTCTATCATGTCACCTATTTATTTACCTATCCATCATCTCTCTTTCTCTTTCACTCTGTGTCTCTCTGTCATCTATTTTTCTATCCATATTCCTGTCTATCTATCTGTCATCTATCTATCTATCTCTATCTATCTATCTATCTATCTATCTATCTATCTATCATCTATTTATCTATTGTCATCTATCCTCTGACTTTTATCTATCTGTCTCTATCATATATTATCTATCATTTATCTATTACTTGCCTATCATCTATTTATCTAACCATCTATCTGTCTCTCTGTCTGCCATCTGTCTATCTAATCATCCATTTTATGTCTGGAATACATATAAGTACAAGTTCAAGTCACTTTTTTTATCCTACATGGCTCTAATTTTTCTTCCTCCTTTCCAAAAGGCAACAATTATCAGATATTTCCTATGAATCTTTTTGGTCTGTGCTTTAATGCATTATTACAAGAAAATCCATAAACAACATGTTGTTCATAGCAAAGAGTAAATAGCATTGCCTTGTGCCATATTTTAATATATACACAAATGGAAGAGCACTGTGGTTTTGCTTGTTTTGCATTTTGCTTTATACCCTCAGCAGTATGTTCAGAGCTCTATGTGCACAGCTTAATCTCTTTTACCTGCTTTGCAATATCCCATTTTATGAATATGCTACATTTATTTATCCATTCATATCATTTGCTATTTTCCATTTTTAATGCTCACAAAGTGTGCTGTTTATGTCTTCTTGAGTATTTGTGGAAGACTTCTATAGGTAACAATTTGAGGATTCAGGGCTTAAAGGAGGGAAAAAAATCGATGTTTTTAAACATTTACCTGAAATTTGGTATTTCCTCTGACTCTGAATGCAGACAACCAACTTCAGTGGCATTAGCGTTGTGGCTTTGAAAACAGTGGAAAGTACAATTTCTGGTCACATTACAGGTGTTGAAGGTATCTCAAAATACCATTCACAAACATCAGCCCTTCAAAATTACAGTAATTGTGGGAATGTTACTAGGTCTCTATTTTAACAGGTTAAGAAGTAACAAATATGGTACAATATCAAAGATTTGTTTTGTAAACATTTATAGATGTTTTCAATACAGTTAGCTTCCTTGTCAATACTGTGTATTTTATTGTACACATATATATTTTAAATGTGATATATATATATACACACACACATAAACACATACATCCATACATTTATACATACATGTATATTTATAAGCATCACAGACTGTCAACAGGGTCCATGACAAAAAAAGAAATTGAATAAGCCCTTCTGTAAAAGGTATGAGTTGGAAATATAATTGCTAGGGTATGTGGTGTTTACAGTTTCAGCTTTAGTAGAAATTGACAATTGTTCTAATAAAAGATGTTACCAGTTATTTGACGTACCCACTAGCAATAGCTGGGAATTCCCTTCTCCTGCACCCTTGCCAGTACTTGGTATTTGAAGACTTTTTCATATTTACCAGTCTGATGTTTGAGAATGAGTATCTCATCATTTTAATTTGCATTTCCCTGATTCCTAATGAGGCCAAGCTTCATTTCAAATGTTTATTAGCCATTTAAGTTTCTCTTTTGTGAATTGGGCAGTATCTTTATCATCATGCCACTCCCAAGAGAGTTATAAAAAACATAGAGTTTTGGAAGGTATTTCTTTTCCTGTGAAACTGCACTCATCAATAACCTTGAAACCTATATTTTCTACTGATGATCTTAAAAGCGATGTGATTGCTCATTGGGGTACCTAAAATGATTTAGACATACTAGGGCTTCTATTTATATTTGTGTTTATCTAAAACATAAGAAAAAAATTAAACTTTCTTAAAAATGTATGCATAGGCTTACACATATCTGTAGTTTCAACATGGAATAGATACACATGTATAGGAAAAACATGCTTATTGCTTCTGACAAGCATTTTGACACCATTGTTTAAGACAATGGGCTCCACAATGAAAATAATTACATCTACTGAGCACCTACTATGTGCCAGTTGCCTTACAAGCATTAACTTCTCACGATAACCCTATAGAGTAGGTATAATCATTCCCACTTCATCAGGAACCCAAGAATGAAGAATGAAGGCTGTTATGTAATTTGCCTCAATGCTGCTTTTAGTAAATTGCAGAATTAGGAACTGCATTTACATCTATTACTTTCCGAGCTCATAGCTCCGTCGCTTTTTACCATGCCCTGCTCTCTCTCTGCTAAAATATTAGTTCCATGAGGGTGGAGCCCATCTGTCCTTTTCACATCTCTCCCCTCAAATCTCACAACAGTGCCTGGCATGCCATAGGATAGCAGTCGATTTTTATTTAACGAATAATTGAAGAGATGTAAAAAGGGAGGGAGGGAGGGAAGTAAGAAGAGAGAGTGACTGCACAGGAATTCACATAGCAGTGTGGGAATGGACAGGGCAGCTGATGAGTGGGACACTCCAGGGCATAGTTTGCATGCTGTGGTAGAAGCGTGTCTGTGGGGCAGAGAAGCTGGGATGATTTCTTAGCTTTGGTTGGAGGAGGGAAGAGACTGAATAGACGTGACATGATGTCTGATCACAAAAGCTGACATTTATTAAGTGTTTCTGCACAACAGGAGAGGGAGTGGATGTGGAGCTGAGATCCTGGGGGTGACTGCAGTTTGGGGTCATGGGCTCAGTAATTTCTTATTGGAGCTGTGGACCTCCAAGGAGCAAGGGTGTTTGTGGCTTCAGCTTACCTGTGGCTGTAGGGCACATCTGGTCTTCTTTTTCTATTTACCATTCCAGACAGGGTCGTCCATGACACTTCTGAGAAAATGCAGGACAAAGCTGATCTGGAAAAGAATCCTCGTTCTTCTGAATCCTAGTTTTGTTTTGGAATATGTGGTCTATGGGGAGCTGGGCACTGAGGTCACTAAGCAGCAGGCGGGGTCATCAGTAAGTCAGCGCCAGGCTATTCATGTCATGGTCTGTGTAGTTTTGGATGAAGGATATGAGGGGACAGTGGCTCCTATTAACGTCAATAACCCTTCTGCACAAAAAGTATCTAAGGTTTTCCTTCCTTCATAGCAGCAAGTGGAGATGCAGGACACAGGGTAGAGGGCAAAGCATATCACCAAGACAGACAGGAGCCATCTCTTGGTTAACCATAAGCCATCAAGTTGACTTTTGTAGACGATAATGAACAAAGAATCCTCCCCAGGAAACAACTTTCCACCTTGGTGGATCCAAAGGATTCCTGATGTTTTGCAGAGCAGACTGAGGAGTTCTACCCAAGCATAAGAGCATGTCAGTGCAGAGGTGCAGAAGGTGTGGAATAAGAACTCTGATAACTCTGAGAGATGCAGCAGGACTTGCACCATGCATAGAGGAATCTTGATTACGTTGTATCACAGAGGAAGAACTGGGCCCTGGATCAGATCCTTCTGAGTCTATGGTTCACCTCACGGTTAGATTGATGTTGGGTGAGCTGCAGGGAGAAGCCACTCCGGGCCGTGGGTTCCTTCATTTGCAAGCAGTCCTGTTATGTTCATGAAGTCTCCAGCTGGTGTACCTCAGAGGGTATTTTGATAGAAATATTTAGACCCAACCTGGAAATGGCAACTGTAATTTTAATGTCTCAAAAAAAAAAAAAAAAAAAAAGAAAAAGAGGCAATGAGTCTGTTGGAGTAAACCATGTTACTTTTTTTTTTTTTTTTGTGATGGAGTCTCACTCTGTTGCACAGGCTGGAGTGCAGTGACACAATCTCGGCTCACTGCAACCTCTGCCTCCCAGGTTCAAGGGGTTCTCCTGACTCAGTCTTCTGAATAGCTGGGACTATGGGTGCATGCCACCACACCTGGCTAATTTTTTTTGTATTTTAGTAGAGATGGGGTTTTACCATGTTGATCAGGCTGGTCTCAATCTCCTGACCTCATGATCTGCCCACCTCGGCCTCCCAAAGTGCTGGGATTACAGGCGTGAGCCACCATGCTAGGCCAACGGTATGCTACCTTTAATAAAAGGAGAGCTATGGAAGCTCAAGATGATGACCTTTGGCCCCGATGGTTGTTTTGATCTCCAGGCTGAACTGCATATTGCATTATGGGTGGATAGGAAGCACCACCGTGGACCCTGAGCTGACACTCAAGTGTATGTGGGAACTTCATTTTGGAAAAAATCCTTGATAGTAACAGATGGTGCTGTAGTGGCAAAGCCCTGAACCAGAAGATCTTCACTTTGTGTGATCTTGAAATCATCACTTGAGCCTGCTTCCTTATCCAAATTCAATGTGGACGCTTCTTTGTTCCCTTGAAGACCAGGGACAATGAACGGTGGATGCCACCGTGTTCCAGCTTTAGTAGTCAGAAGGCTAAAGGACACAGGGCTATTTTACAATAAAATTTGCCAAAATAAATTGGCTTCTTGCTCATTAGAAAGACTTTGAAAATGGAGCTGCTGTCAGTGGGAGCGTTGTGGTAAATAAATAATGCTAACACCTGAGTGTGGTGAGAGCCCTGTGTGTTTTCCCATCCTCCATACTTTTGATTTACTTTTCCCTCATTTGGTGTTAATTGGACTGCATTTGCCAAAATTGTTATGACCTGTTATCCTGTATCCTTGGCCGAAAAGACACTTGAGAGACTCCAGAGAAAAAGAAGATAAGGACCAGTCTGATTATTATCTTTTTAATGTTCATAAAACTGAAGGCAAAATAGTCCAGTTTTAACCAAGAAAGGAACTTAAAATAGGACTTTCTTCTTTAGGACCAATAGTGATACTTTTATCATGGAGCCCATCGTCTTAAACAATGGTGTCTAAACGCTTTTTGGAAGCAACAAGCATGCTTTCCCTATACATGCGTGTATGTTCCATGTGGAAATTACAGATATGTGTAAATATTAGCCTATACATACATTTTTTTAAGAAAGTTTAATTTTTTTCTTAAGTTTTAAATAAAAACAAATATAAATAGAAGCCCCAATATGTCTAAATCATTTTAGGTACCCCAACGAGCCCTTCCTTTCCTTCCCCCCCCTCGCTTCCTTCCCCCCTTCCTCCTTCCTTCCTCTTTTTCTTTTCTTTCTTTCTTTCTTTTCTTTCTTTCTTTCTTCTTTCTTTCTTTCTTTCCTTTCCTTTTCTTTCTTTTTCTTTCTTTCTTTCTCTTTCTCTTTCTTTCTTTCTCTCTCTTTCTCTTTCTTTTTCTTTCTTTCTCTCTCTCTCTCTCTTTCTTTCTTTCTTTCTTTCTTTTTCTTTCTTTCTTTCTTTCTTTCTTTCTTTCTTTCTTTCTTTCTTTCTTTGTCTTTCCCTCCCTCCCTCCCTCCTTCCTTCCTTCCTTCCTTCTCAATGTACCTATTTGAAGAAGAGGAAGCAGCAGCTGCTGGCTATTTTGAGAAAAATGCTAATATTCTTCGTAGCATCATTTAACATTTTAAAAAAGTATCAGCTTTAAAAATGTGATTTGGTTGAAAAGGTTACATTTGTTTCATGCTTTTATAACAGCCAGTGTGAGCAAGACAGCAGTTGGGAGAAGGAATGATTTGTTTGCCTGTGTGGTGTCTTGATGATCACATCTTATTACACTATATTTGGAGATAAAAAATCACTCAGGAGGGCAGCAGCAGGACTCCGCTCCCCTCATCCCTCACAGGTGCCCTTGGAGGCATGCTTTATCTTCAGCTCCTGCTGGCTTGGGCGTATCTACCTATGTCTCAGCTGATCGGACCCATCTTCAGAATACAGATGCAGTGGGGAGGGACTGGGAAGACTCCTTGCCCCAGAAGGTGTGACAAACTAGAACGAGATATTTTAACAAGCAGGACTCCTATGGCCTTTTCGAGCAGATGTCCATTGCTGGGACTTGCACACGTTCATGCCCATTCATCAGTCACCACGGACGGCCCCTGACTCACTGTGGGTGCAGTCAGGATTTTTGACTTAAGTCAAAATAGAAACTGTTCAATAGAAACTGTACTTTGAATTTTGATTCATAATTCTTTTTTTTTTTCTTTTTTGAGATGGAGTCTCACTCTGTTGCCCAAGCTGGAGTGCAGTGGGCATGATCTCAGCCCACTGGAACCTCCGCCTCCTGGGTTCAAGCGATTCTCCTGCCTCAGCCTCCCGAGTAGCTGGGACTACAGGTGCCCGCCACCACACCCAGCTAATTTTGTATTTTTAGTAGAGATGGGTTTTCACTGTGTTGGTGGTCTGGTCTCCAACTGCTGATCTACCTCAGCCTCCCAAAGCGCTGGAATTATAAGCATGAGCCACCCGCTCTGGCCTCATAATTTTTTATGACAATATTATTATACGTTACATTGCATTATATTATAAATACATGTAAATATAAACTATATTATTACATTTGGCCTAGGCATGATGGCTCTTGCCTGTAATCCCAGCACTTTGGGAGGCCAAGGTGGGCTGATCGCTTGAGCCCAGGAGTTTGAGACCACCCTAGGTAACATGGCAAAACCCCAGCTCTCCAAGAAATACAAAAATGTGCTGGGTGTGATGGTAGTGCCTGTAATCCCAGCTATTTGGGAGGCTGATATGGGAGAATCAGCTGAGTGCGGGGAAGTCAACGCTGCAGTGAGATGAGATTGCACCACTGCACTCCAGCTTGGGCAACAGTGTAGGACCCTGTTTCAAAAAAAGAAAAAATATTCCCCAAAACCCATTACCATAAAAGCGGCTTTGTTTTAGTTCACTTTGCCTAACTATAGGCTAATGTAAGTGTTCTGAGCTCACTTAAGTTTGACTAGGCGAAACTATGAAGCTCAGTAGGTTAAGTGTACCAAATGCATTTTCAGCTTAACAATATTTTTCAGTGTATCATGGTCTTATCTGGACATAACCTCATTGTAGGTTGAGAAGCATCTATATTTTGAACTTCTCTTTTATGCCTGGCTCTGGGATGGACGCTGTAGACATCCATTTGTAAACAAATGAGACGTGGTCCTGTCCTCAAAGCACTCACAGTCTAGGGAAGGAGGCAGGCATGGGAACAGACAAGCAGACAAATTTAGTAGCCAGTAGGGTAGAGGTGAGAAGCGGATGCTATGGGAATTCAGAAGAGGCATCTTCTTATCGAAGGTTCGGACTGTGAGGGTGAGTCATTCATTTCTTCAATCTCTGTTGAGATCCTAAAATTTATGAATGTGCTGGTGAATCTGAGGTGTTAAAAATAGACGTGGCTGCTCCTTAGGTTCAAGTTCAAAATAAATTATTAGGTCTCTCTTTTCTCTCCCTGCCCTTTCTCTGACATACAGACAGATACACACAGCCACAGTCAGAGACATACATACACTCACTGCACATTCACAGACGCATGCACAACACTTAAGCGCTCTGTACTCTTCAATCTGTACAGGTGTGTGCATGCATGTGTGTGCGTGTCTGCAGTCAAGACAGTCTTTCAGGATCAGGGGCAAGGCTGCCTCCGCGGAGGAAGGACCAAACAGTATTCAACTAAGAGGAGGTGGAGATCAAGAGCTCTGTTCATCCAGGAGGTGCCGCCACTCTGGAGGACCTAATGTGGTTTAGAGAGCGTGAAGCTTGGGGGCAGAGACGAAGGGACGTGCCGGAGCTGTGGGCTGTGAGCTGGGGAGGAGACATCATCCTCTAGTGATGGGGAGCTGCAAGGAGCACCCAGGGCAGCTGGAGTGTGGCTGGATCCCGTCCTTGAGCTGAAACCCTCACATGGCGGCAACGCATCTGCCTCTGCTCTGAGCTGGACTTCACTGACCTGCCTCCTGTCGTATAGAATTTTGCTTCAGATATCTCCTTTTTGTGTTTATTATTTGTTTTTGAGACAGGGTCTCTGTCAGCCAGGCTGGCGTGTAGTGGCACCATCACAGCTCACTGTAGTCTCCACCTTTCAGGCTCAAGCAATGCCCCCTGCCTGAGCCTCTCAGGAAGCTGGAACTACAGTGGCCCATCACCATGCCTGGCTGCTTATCTTATTTCTATAGAGACGGGGTCTCCCTATATTGTCCAGGCTGGTCTTGAACTCCTAAGCTCAAGTGATCCTCCCACCTCGGCCTCCTGAAGTGCTGGGATTACAGGCATCAGCCACCACTGCCAGCCAGACATCTCCTTTGTGATGCTGTAGACTGAAAAGCTGGGTCTTGATTAAAGAAATTGTAAACAGAGTTTACAAAAGGGAGAGTCTTTCCTGCGTGTGGGTGAGAACTGGATTGGGATTGGGCTGGGGATGGTGTGACTGGTGGGCATTCCCTTGACCTCGGCAACATCCCCAGCACATGCTGCTCAGAAAGACGGCCTGTGACCTGCTCGCCTTGGAATGTCTGGAGGGTTGGGAACTGAGAGAGGGGGGTTGCTTGGCCAGCCCTTCCTTTTCCTTCCCCTCCTACCCCAGCTCTCTCCTCTCCCTCCCTAGGACACCCAGTGCTTCTCCAGTCTGAGCCTGAGACCTGGTTTCTCCTGCCTAAGCTGCCTCACGGATCAGAATGTCAGAGCACGGAAAGACCAGGGGCTCCTAGACTTGAGCTGGAAATTATAAGACCGTTGATTCCAACATGGAAGCAGAAGGACAAAGAGGAAGTGAACAGAAAACAAGGGAGACAAAATCAAAGGGGAAAAAATATTAGAAAAAATAGCGTGGCAAATAGTGCTTCGTACGTGGAGAGGCCATAGCTGCTGGTGCTGACCAGCAAAGCAAGAGAGAATATGAAGCAGTTTCATAAGTTGTTCTGGTGATATGAAAGCGATTCCAATTATAGCAACTTATAAAAATCAGTGTTTATATTTGCATACTGCTTTGGTGCAGTCTGAGGGTGGGGTTTGCAAAGCTCATTTTAAACTGGGAAAACTGAGGCTCAGATGCTGCCTGATAATCTGGATTCATTCTGCTAGGAATGGAAAGTTGGCCTTGGACAATCCAGGGCACAGTGGCCTACAGCTTATGTCCAGGAGTTATCTGTGCTAAAGAGAATGAGAGTCCCGCGGGAGGGAGCCATGCAGATTTGGAGTAATGAAATCTTCCAGAAAGAAATGGACCTGAAAATGGGTTGGCGAAACTCTGGCATTCTAAGATCTTGGGCAAAACTCTCTTATGTCTCATTTCCCCAGTGGCAAAACAGGTCACCAGGCACAGAGAGATGGAAGGCTACCTGAGCGCGAGGGAGGAGAGCTTATGGAAATTGGCTTTTTCCTCCTCTTCCTGCTCACGTACACAGCTAATTCTGAGACGACAACATTTCTTTATTCCTCTTCTCTTGCTCTGCAAACAATTTTCTGCTTCCAAATGTAACTCTGGTTAAAAACTACAGAAATTCAGGTGCAATTGTAGACAGGTTTGTGGTGAAAGTCAAGTTCATACATATTTGCCTATTAAGACAGGACCCTTAAATCTCCAAGCTGGTGGGGAAGGAAGTTAAGTCTTTAAATGCACATGTACAAACTTCCCTGTATAACTGAGATTTTCTGTAGCTCTGGCTTTTATTTATGGATTTATGCAGTTCACTTTGACAAGGGGGATTATTTTTCTCTCCGCCGACTCCAGCTGATTGATTCAATGCGCCTGCTCACTTTCAGATACGGCCGCAGAAGCTGTGGCATAACTTTGTGTCTATATTTAAAATTGGGAATACAAAATGGGTTTAAACTTGAATATTTCATTGAGACATTATGTTTTATAAGTAATTTATTTGGGAAATACAGGCCTCTGCCTGGGCAGTGTAGATTTTGAGTGACTTGATGCTCAGAGTTACTTCTGAATATTAATATCATTTGGGCCATACATACCCTGAGATTTTGTATAACCTTATCACTGATAGATACTTAAATAGCCATGAAGGGGATAAGGCAAACACTTTCCTCAACATTTATATCAGGATATTGGCTTTCCATGCGATGACTTTAACTAATGTAATCTTAGGCAAGGAAAACAGCAGCATTTACAATGAAGACAACTCTGTTAATCACAAAAGATGTTGGATGCAACACTTAATCATTTTTAGGACCATGGAAGTTATGTGTGCAGAGTAAATGTAGATGTTTCTTTTCTCACCAGCTCACACAATAAATATTTCCTCGATTTCTTAAAGATGGAAGCTTCAGAAGTCTGATTTAGCAAAGACTTAGCCGTGGCCAATTCTCATCAGTACATACTGTTTAGAGGGTGAAGCTCATCAAGTTCTGGAAAAAAAAAAAGTCTGGGCATGGTGGCTCACGTCTGCAATCTCAGCACTTTGGGAGGCCGAAGCAGGTAGATTACTGAGGTCAGGAGTTCAAGACCAGCCTGGCCAACCTGATGAAATGCCATCTCTACAAAAAATACAAAAATTAGCTGGGAATGATGGCAGGTGCCTGCAATCCCAGCTGCTCGGGAGACTTAGGGGGAGCATTGCTTGAACTTGGGGGGTGGAGGTTGCAGTGAGCCAAGGTCACCCCCTTGCACTCCAGCCTGGGTGACAAAGTGAGAGTCTGTCTCAAAAAGAAAAAAAGCCTGAGGATTGGTGGACTGGAGTAAGGGAACTGGTTCCAATTAGAGCCTTGACATTCTGGGATCATTTCCTTTCCCTGAGGATCAATTTCCCCTCCTATAACTTTTGAACACTTTCTAATTGTCAGCTGGAAGGTGACTTCCGTTTTAAATGAGAGAGGGAGCCTGGCATGAGGGTGGGGTAGAGGTGACGACAATGGATATTGTATAGGTTGAGTTGTGTCCCCCAGAAAGATATCTTAAAATCCTAACCCCTGGTACCTGTGAAGGTGCTCTTCTTTGAAATTAGGGTCTTTACAGATATAAGTAAGTTAAGAGGAATCATACTGAATTAGAGGAGATACTAATCTAATGTGACAGGTGCCCTCATAAAAAGAGGAGAGACGAAGACAGAGACACAGAAAGAAGGCAGTTCAGAGACTGAAATGACACAGCCGCAAGCCAGGGAATGGCTGAAGCTACCGGAACCTGAGGAGGCCAGGAAAGGTCCTGCCCTAGAAGCTTCAAGGGAGCATATTCCTCCCAACACCTTCACATCTAACTTCTAGTCTTCAGAACTTGAGAATAAATTTCTGTTGTTTTAAGCTAGCTTGTTACCACACTTTGACAGCTGCTCTAGAGCTGAGTAGCATCACGGCTGGAACTCTGGAGAGATAATCAAGGTTCTAGCTCTTGGACCCTCCCAGACTATGTGACCACCAGATAAGTTACTTCATTTCTTTTAGCTTCTGTAAAGTGGGGATGATGTAACTAGTTGCCTCAGAGGATTGCGTACAGGTTAAATAACAGATGTGTGTGAAGTGTTTAACATGATAAATCACTGTGTGCATGTGAATGATTGTGATCTTGTCGACATTGGGCATTTCGTTTGCCAATGTTCAGAGTTACAACCCTGGTGGCAAATGCACAGTAGGAAACCAGTACAGACTGGTCTGAGTCAATACAAATTATTTCCATTCTACTTAAACGAGGTATTAATCTTTCAGTTCTCTGAAGTACTGTATCTGCACCAGAAGGCCATTGTAGAGGAAGGAACACAGAATTGAGAGTCTGAAACCTCAGATTCAAGCCTAATTTCCACTGCGTTAGTAACTGTGTGACCCTGAGAAAGTTGCTTGATGTCTCTGATCTTTATTGGCCTCTGTCAAATGGCATTAATAATTAGAACCTCACAGGCTAGTGGCATAAATCAATGAGACAATGGTCATGAAGGGTTTATTAAACTGTCAGTTGTTCTTGTTACTGGAGCTTAGCATAATGTCCAGTGCAGAGTTTTCTGCATAGAAGGGACTTACTTAATCCAACGAATATCTATTAAATAGAATTGCGTCGGTCTGGGTACTCCTGTATGTAATCACAATGGTTTTTATAGGTGTGTGATTTTCCTGACCATACCTATTTGTTCTGGTGAGGACATACGCATCTCAGTGGACCGATGATACAGGTTTTCCCTAGACGTGAAGTGACTATGTGAATTCCTGGTAAGAGGCCCTGGGAAGAATAGAGTTCCCTGAGCACCTTGGATGCCTGAAAAAAGAGGTGGGATTTCCAAACCTTTTCACTGGCTCACGTTCTGGATTAGCCTGGGAGGGAATATGGTGGCGTGGTGGCTGGGCCAGGGAGTGGTTGAATGGAAATCCCAAAGCTCGTGTGAGCTGCAGAAGGCTGCCGGCCAGAACCTTCCCAGAGCAAAAAGCATTTCCTGTGCTTTTCTGGCCGTCTCCCCGGCTTGCCTCCTCCCAGGCTGCCCCACTAAGGCCCAGGATTGAGGCCATTTAGCTTCCGTAAATACCAGTTTCATCATCTTAATCTCCAAGAGATCATGCTTTTTGAGTAAAACAACTGAAGCAGAAATCTTGAAAACTTTAATTACGATGGGCTCGCACTGCTCGCTTTGTTCAAGGCCAGATCCTCAAGGCAGGGAATCTCTGGGGCACTGTGAAGGGTGTGGGCGGCGGCTGATGCCTCTTTTGTCCGCCCCGAGCTCTCCCTGTCTACACTGGCCACGGCAAGCCCAGGGCCTCCACGGTAGTGGGGAGCAGCCGCCCTGTCTGGCTATGCTCTGGGAATTGTTCAGGGGAGAATGGAAGGCTAACAAAAAGGCAGCATTCTGACACAGGTGGGGCTCAGAGCTGGCCCGCATCCTACCCACAGCCTGGAATTACCCAAGCTGGCAGTTGACGACTGCACACAGTATCTATCATATCTCCCCAGTAGAAGCTGACCTGGGTTTGGCCATAAAAAGGCTGTCAGGAGAGGAATCTTTTATGTGAGGATCTGAAAAATAAACTTAGGGCTGGACAATTATCTCCCAGAATATATTCTTATTTTCTCCCATCCAGCAATTCCACAAGACAACCCTGGCTTGGGCTGCCGTGGACTCCACCCAAGATTCATCTGTGGCAGCCGTCTTAAACAAGAGCCTCAGTGGATTTATCTTTCCCCTCATTCCGAACGACCTCTAATTATTCTTTTCAAGCACAATTTTAACAACTTCTTTGCACGTGCATCTAACCATAAGCTGTTGCACATAGATTTAGAAGTAAGCAAGATAAAATCTCAGAAAGCCAGACTCCTAGAGGCTCATGAAAAGACCTTTGTAGTTTATCCTTGTGCTTTTACAAACATGGGACTCCAGAATCTACATTGCCACACAGAGACTTCCTGGCACTGACTGATCTTTGATAAGTGCCTTCAACCTGGGGTCTCAGTATCTGTGTTCATGCCCATAGCCTGACCCTTGGCTGACTATGGATTGTAGTTCTCTGACCTCGCCTCTGTTCAATTGCATTTTTCTCAGCTCTATCCCTGGGTTCTACCCAGAAATGCCTTCCCTGGCCACATCCACACCTGCCTTGTCTGCTAGTCTTGGCCATACCCTGGGCTGGGACGTCACCAGTCTCAAGTTCTTGATCTATAAAATGGGGTTAATTTCATCTCCTTGCCACCCCATTGTTGCTCTGGGAGGATCACACTGAGCGGCGAGTCGTCAGTCCTGTGAGTTATTCCTCAAATGTGACCACCTCCTTCTGCCTGATACTCCTTTTTCTGCAGTTCTCTTTCCTTGGATCTGTGCATGACTTCCCTCTTCACGTCATCTGGGTGTCTGCTTACCCTTATTGCCCCCTGTCCCTAATATCCAAAGCTACACCCCTCCCCTATCTCCTTAATGCATTGCCTCATTCACCATGATCGATCACTACCTGGAATTACACTACTTACTGATTTATGTTCTTGTTTAGTGTATGTCTGCCCCCCAGAATGCAAGTGCTAGGCCAACAGAACCCCTGACTGTCCAGTCTTCACTGCATCTCCATCTCCTGCTCACTGCCTGCAACGGAGATGATGCTCAATAAACACCTGCTGAATGCATAACTATGTGAACAAATGACCATAGTGACCACTGTGGCCTCTGTCCATGTTGGCCCTCATGCATACTGCTTACAAGGGGGGGGTCCAAAGCCATTGTGGAAAGCGAAGGTTGAACAAGGCAATGACCTCTTGAAATCCCTTTGGAGGCCACCACGTTGAGGCTGATGGATCATCTCTCACCCTATCCCCTCTAGTTTTCTACAAAGATGGAGCAGTCTACTGCTTCTCTGATAGAAGATCAGAGGCAGAACTAGGCCACGGTTTTGGATCCAGGTTGCATGAGAAATGCCCATTGCTAAGCACCAGAATCACAGCCTCCTTGGTAAGATGTTCACACGTGTTGGAACTGGGACCTATTTAGTATAAGAAGCCACAACACCGGAGTCACACACACCTTGGGACATATTCTCTTTGAGTGGAGTAATAGACAAAACCCCCCAGGGTATTTGATCTATCAACACTGTGATTATTTCTCCTGCGCCTGAAGCCTCATGCTTATAGTAACTTTATACATGATGCCATACCCCTGTGCTTATTCTTAACACTTTACCTGTCCCATTCCCTTAGTAGTGGCTCAATCTGGTGAAGATGCTCTTGGAAGATGGCCTTAGTTCCTCCAATGACTCACCTCTGTGCCTCAGTGCCCCTCCTCTCCAAGATGGCTCACATCCCTAGCATGTGAGCCTCAAGCATGGGGACATTCTAGACTAGGTTTTGCTATACAACCAAAGTGAGTCATCCTTCATCACTGACTTATTTAGTTATTTAGCTATTTTTCTGTATTTTTTCCCTCCTTCAAATTGCGACCTCTGCTGAAAAGACCCCCAGGCACAGAGACAATAACATCATTCATTAAAATATTTAAATCAGCTGCAGCAGCAGTAATGACCAAGATGAAACCTTAAAGCACAAATCACCTGTAACAGAGGCACCTATTTTGCCAAAGGGGCTTGGAACAATCTGGATTTGGGGTGCTAGTGATGACTAAACTCTTGTCAATGGAAAGGATCTCCAATTAGCATGAGGTCCTGCATTTGCAGTCTGGGCTCATGATCCTTAAATGTTTCCCAAAGATCACCAATCCTGAGGCTTATAAGAGCTCTGCTTCTAGTGCCAGAAATACAATTCTCATAATACGATAAAAACTGTTACTTAAGATAAAACTGACTTTCACTCAGTTATCTGAAAAAAGCATCACAAATAGTGGTTGTTTTAATTTTTTTTACCAAAAGATTAAATTTTGCTGTACCTTCTGAAAGCAAGTAATTCTCGGCTGATAGAATCTGGGATTAGAACAAAGACCCTGGTAAGTGATGTTTGAGAAATAAGTCCAGCTGGAAACATGGAAATGTGAAAACATTTTGGAAATTCAATGAGCAAAATATTTAGTGAAGGCTAAAGATTGAGAGGTGGTTTTGTCAAAGGGTCAAGCAAAAAGTCTCTGGGGGAAGAGAGGCCTGCCTGTGTCCCGTGTTCATGACCTTTGGCGGGTGGCTTAATGGCTCTGAGTCTCGGCATCTTCGTCTGCAACACGAGGCACTGCATTTACCCAGCCCGACTTTCCTCCAGCTTCTGAGTGGGGCTGACTATTGGAAGACGCTGCCAGAAGGTCAGAAGGTAGAGGAAGGAAAATCCTGTGTGCTTCCCCCGCTCTCCAGTGTCATTCCCGACAGCGCTCCTGCCCCTCTATGTTTCCAGCTCCGACTGGAAAGTGTCTCCTGTGGCTCTAGCTCCCACCAGATGGCCTCTGCCTCTGGGTTCTGGTAACACCATCTCCTTTCTTGGTGGCAGTGGCTTCCAACTGTTACTAATTCCTGGATATTAATAGTGAGAGCACCATTCTCTTATTTGGTTCCTCAGAAGTTCCATGACCCGGCTGGGTGCAGTGGCTCACGCCTATAATCCCAGCACTTTGGGAGGCTGAGGTGGGTGGATCATCTGAGGTCAGGAGTTCGATACCAGCCTGACCAACATGGTAAAACCCCATCTCTACTAAAAATACAAAATTAGCTGCATGTGGTAGCACATGCCTATAATCTCAGCTACTCAGGAGGCTGATGCAGATGAATTGCTTGAACCCAGGAGGCGGAGATGGTGCCACTGCACTCCAGCCTGGGCAACAAGAGCAAAACTCTGTCTCAAAAAAAGAAAAGAAAAGGAAAGAAAAGAAAAGTAAAGAAAAGAGAAAAGAAAACATTTTGCAACCCTGTGTAACCAGTTCCCAGTATCTGACTCCTAGTTGAAGGACCTGGAGTAATTTCCGTCTTCCTGACTGGGTGCTTCCTTCTAACTTCCCTTTCTCTTATCTCCTACTCTTTCTTTCTTCCTCCATTCTGTTTATTTATTTTTCTTCTCATTATTTAAATTGGTTATGGACCCTGATCAATATGATGACCTTTCTTTTACTTGTATTTTAGGTCAAATCTAATTTCCTAAATGAGGCTTTTCTTTTTGTCACCTTCAACAGAAATAATTACTCCTTCCTCTTTACTGCTACGTCTTCTGTTAAATCTCTTTCATAACGAAACATAAGGATCACATTTATTTTGTTTTTTTTTTTTTCTTTCTTTTC
>PVKP010021132.1:0-39667 GCA_004027715.1 Plecturocebus donacophilus | reverse complement strand
TCCAAACTATTCCTGCTCACCAGCTCCAGATAGATTCACCGACTCCTCCACTAAAAGGTCTCTGACCCCCTACTCCCTTCCAGAGTGAGATGACATCTCTGCTCTTGTAAGACCCATCACGTTTTCTTTGTGACATAACATTTACGTGGTTGTCCCATGACTCCTATTAACTCCAGAAGGCAGATAACCCATTCCGGGGTCCTCTGCATGTCTTGAAGCTTGGCATCCTGGCAAAGTGCCTTGTAGCCTGCGAAGTGCCTTGCCTGTGGCCACCACATCAGATGCTGTATGTTCATTCTTGGCTTTCCAACCCCATTCTTTCACCCACAGGAGCCAACTCGCTGTACTCAATGTGCTGTGAACTTTCACATGTCTGGGCCTTTCATTCATTCATTCATTCATTAATTCATTCGTTCATTCATTCAGTAAGTTCTCTCTATGTGCCTGACTACTCTGGCTCAAAGACTCAGGGGTGAGCATATAACCCCAGCCTGGCCAACCAGAGCATTTCATTCTCCTGTCCACAGAAATGCATTACAGATGGTGAGTAACACAAGCCATGCCATTGAAACTCAAATCTGAGACTCGGGTGGGGGACTCTCTGGAAAGCCACATGCACTTTCCTCTGGAGTTGTTTAATAGTAGGTGTCAGCAGGGGCCACTGGGGGCCACCCATGAATGGGAAGAATCAAGTCACCACCAAGGAAAGCAAATTTCAGAGGGAGAGGGCTGGAGATTCCTGGTGACATCATTGAGTACTTAGATCCAGCCAAGGCTGAACTACCTCTGAAATTTTTCAGTTAAATGAGCCTATCAGTTCCCTTTTCTGCTTAAGCCAGTTTAAGCTGGACTTCTGCAACATACAGCCAGTGTTCTCACCAATATGAAGGTAACACACATGCCTTGATGGAGCCCTCTGAGATGTTCTAAACCTGGGTCTATAGCACCCTGACTTTCTTGCTGCCTGAGGTGTAGTGGGGTGACGATTAATTTGTTTGTTACCACCCATGTCTGCTCTTCAGGCCCCACCTGGCTGGGGCCTCCTCCTGCATCTAGGAGCAGGCCTGCGGTTAGACCCCTTTTCCATATTTCCAGGAATTTATGGGATTAATGTCATAAAAGATTTAATGATGGTTCTTGACGGTAGAAGGAAGCTGATTCTGAGGCTATGGTTCATTCTTGCTCAGATTGATTAATAATTAGGTGTCAATATCCTCTAGGATTTGAGCACAAACAGTTGTTTTCTTTCCCATTGGATATGTATTTTTGTCATTATTGGTGTTGTTTTTATATTGGGTCTTACTTTAGTTGCCATTCCTCTTCTACCCCTTGAGATCTCGAGGTCTCATCATTGCCCTAGGGACTGAGAATGTTCCTGCACACTAATAAAGTCTGCAATGGATGTATTTTTAGTTGGCTTGTTTGCATCTGTTCTCTCCCTGTTCCTTGTCTGATTGACATCTGCTGGGAGAGAGGCACTGGAGCAGAGCTTTGCTATAGGAGATATTTGGCTACAGTGGCTGGCTTCACAGCACCCTCTGATTGTTTCTAGCCCATGATGGGGCATGGAGATTTCCATCTCCTTCAGCTTGCCTTGATTCTCCTGTTCAAATGGACTCCAAAGGGATAAGCTGGGCTTGTTTACCACTTCTCTATGGCTAGAGCGTGAAAGAAACAAGAAGCATCGCTGTGCCTTTTAAAAGTCTCCCTGGGTTAAAGCTGGAAAGCCTGCCAGAGAGAGGTGTTTCCAGATGTGCAAGTCTCTGGTGGGGAGAGGCTCCTGGCAGCAGAGGCAGTGTTAGAAGACAGCTCTTGATCTCTCTTGGAGTGCCCAGGGCCCTATGCTGGCTACAGGGAATGGGGAAGCTGCCCAGGGGCCAGGTAGGAAGCAGGTGGCACACTCAAAATGGAGGAGAGATTAATAAGGGGACAGTTAACAAGCATGTAGGCAATTGTAAGGGAACCAGCAAGGGATGATGAAGCCCCTCCAGATGAGTAACAGAAGGAAACTCTTACTTCACGTGCTCCCTACCAAAACATGAAGCACTCACCGCACCACGAGAAAGCTCAGGCTCAGAAGGGCTTCCCAGCAGCAGCTGTGGTTTGCAGTAGAGGAACACAACTATTGCCAACCTGTGGCTGAGCTGGGAGAAAACTTGGGGGAGGAAGACCTTGACTTCTCTTCCCTCCAAGATTTTTATCTGTTGGATCCTCCTGTTGGCTGAACCTAACCTGGTGAGGGAGTTCTAATTGATACAGTCCATGGATGACAGCCCCCTGTGCATATCAAGCTGGGTGGAAAAGAATGAAGAGTGGATTTGGAAGGAAAAACAGACAATAACCAGCTCTTTGGTGCTATCTCCCTGTTTCAGACAGGGCTGTCTGGGATGTAGGAAACAGAGAGCCAGTTGTGGTTACTTCAAGGAGAAGGAAGTGGTGGGTCTGGAACCTGAAAGGTAGTTGTATTAGTCAGTTCTTGCTTTGCTATAAAGAAATTCCTGAGACTGAGTAATTTATAAAGAAATTATAATTTATAATTATAATTATATTTTAATATAATTATTAAAAGTCTCATGGTTCTGCATGCTGTACAGGAAGCATGGTGGTTTCTGCTTCTGGGGAGACCTCAGGAAACTTGCCATCATGGTGGAAGGCAAAGAGGAAGCAGACATATCTTACATGGCAAGAGCAGGAAGAAGAGAGAGGGCGGGGTGGTACTATCCACTTTTAAACAAACAGATCTGTGAGCACTGACTGACTATCATGAGAGTAGCATCAAGGGGGAAATCCTCCTCCATGATTTAATCACCTCCCACCAGGCACCAACTCCAACACTGGAAATTGCAATTCAACAAGAGATTTGGGGGTAGACAAAGATCCAAACCATATCAGTGGGAATGTAGGTAGGTGTGGATTTATGCAGACCCCTTACAAAGCTCCAGGGAGATTGTGTGGATGCTACTTGGGGTGACAGGAGGTACAGATGATTGACAAGACTCCTTTGTGCTTGACTGTTTCATGCTGCTATAGAGGAATACCGGAGGCTGGGTAATTTATAAAGAAAAAAGTTTTATTTGGCTTATGATTCTGCAGTCTGTACAAGAAGCATGGCACCAGCACCTGTTCACTTCTGGTGAGGTCTCAGAAAACTTTTACTCATGGTGGAAGGCAAGGCTTTAACTCATGTGTCGCATAGCAAGAGAGAGAGCAAGACAGGGAGGAAGGAGGTCCCAGACTCTAACAATCAGATATCATGCAAACTACTAACTCACTCATTACAGCTGGGAGAGCACCAAATCATTCATGAAGGATCTGCCTTCATTACCCAAACACCTCCTGCTAGGCCCTACTATGGACACTGGGGATCACATTTCAACATGAGATTTGGAAGGGACACACATTCAAACCCTATCACCCTCCCCACCCTAAACTTGGCCTTTAGCCTCATGGGGAAGAGGCAGTGCTTGTGGGTTACTGAAAAGGTCGACAGAGATTGACTTTGCACTATTTCTAAGGCTTACTGACTTCCCTCAAAGTAAACAATAATGCACTTTTATTCAACAAGCCAAACAGCGAACAGACATAGAAAGGAAACACTAACTCCTTTCGGCATCCCCAATCCCATTCTCCCAATCCAAGAAAACAAACATAAACAGTTTGGTATATATCCTTCTTTCCTTTTCTCTGCTTACTCAAACATATTATTAAGTGTTGATAAAATATTCAGAAAGTATTTTTTCTTTAAAAGTGGAACCACATAATGTGCATAACCCCACAATCAACTTTTTTTTCACTAAAAGTGAAGTGGATATCTTTCTAGGTCAATCAATATATATATATAGCTCCAACTCACTCTTCTCAATTGCTTCCTGTAATTTCATAGTATCCATACATAAAGAGTTTACTAGAAAATCACGTTTCTTTCATTGATCCAACACAGAGTTCTTGGTAATGTAACAGGTTTAAACTGCCATAAATAAGAGTCACTTTTCTCCTACCCAATACTAGTGGGAGACTTTAATACCCTGTTGTCAATACTAGACAGATCAATGAGGCAGAAAATTAATAAGGATATCCAGGACTTGAACTCAGCTCTTGACCAAGTGGAACTAATAGACATCTACAGGACTCTTCACCCCAACTCAACAGAATATACATTCTTCTCAGCACTGCATTGCACTTATTCTAAAATTGACCACACAATTAAAGGAAAACACTCCTCAGCAAATGCAAAAGAACAGAAATCCAACAAATAGTCTCTCAGTCTACAGTGCAATCAAATTAGAACTCAGGATTAAGAAACTCACTCAAAGCTGCACAACTACATGGAAACTGAACAACATGCTCCTTGATGACTACTGGGTAAATAACAAAATTAAGGTAGAAATAAATAAGTTCTTTGGGGGGCAGCGGATCCAAGATGGCTGAATAGGAATGCCTCTGGAGTGCAGTTCCCAGCCAGAACAATGCAGAGGGTAAGTGAACACTGCATTTCCAAATGAGTTATTACTGCCCACAGACCAGGAGATTCCTGGGCTGAAAAGTGCCACAAGTTACCAGCACGGTGCAGTGGGTCTCTGCACAAAAACTCACACAAATCTGAGCAGCCGATTCAATGGGCACCTGGAACGCCTGGGAGACAGAGCTGCCCATTCAACTGAAAAAAAGGGGGCTGAAACAGAGAGCCAGGTGATCTGGCTCAGTGAGTCCCACCCCCACAAAAACCAGCAATCTGAAATGCTCTGGATTGAGAGTTTTGCAGCAAGTGCAGCTGGACCTGAGATGGTCCAGCTCTGTTGGAGGAAGGGCGTCTGCCATTACCGAGGCAGTTCACCACTACCAAGGCAGTCCACCATTACTGAGGCAGGCCACCATTACCGAGGCAGTCCGCCATTACCGAGAAAGTCCACCATTATCGAGGCAGTCTGCCATTATTGAGGCAGACCGCCATTACCAAGGTAGTTCTAACTATACCTCTATAAACAAAACTGCAAGGAAGTTCACACAGCAGCTCGGCAGAGCCCACTGCAGCTCAGCAATACCTCTGCTGGCAGACTGTGACTAGGCTACCTCCTAGCTGGGCAGGGCAGCTCTGAAAACAGGCAGCAGCACATCAGGGACTTATAAATAAAGCCCCACCTTCCCAGGACAGAGCACCTGGGAAAAAAAGTAGTTATGAATTCCACTGCAGCAGACTTAAATGTAACTGCCCAGCAGCTCTGAACAGAACAAGGGAGCTCACAGCTCAGCACTTGAGCTGCTATAAGGGACAGACTATCTCCTCAAGCAGCTCCCTGACCCCCATATATCCAAAGACTCACTTCATAAAGGAGAGCTTAGGCTGACATCTGGCAGGTATCCTTCTGGGATGAAGATAACAGAAGAAGAAACTGGCAGCAACCCTTACTGTTCTGAAGCCCCTGTGGGTGATCCCCAGGCAAGCAGGGTCTGGAGTGAACCTCCAGCAGTCCTACAGAAGAGGGGCCTGACAGTTAGAAGGAAAACTAAAAAACAGAAATAACTTCATCATCAACAAAAAGGACGTCCACTCAGAGACCCCATCTGAAAGTCACCAACTACAAAGACCACAGGTAGATAAATCCAGAAATATGGGAAGAAACCAGCACTTTGAGGGACAGCAGGGGGTAAGGAGGTTGGGGAGGGATAACATGGGGAGAAATGCCAGATATAGATGACGGAGGGATGGAGGCAGCAAACCACATTGCCATGTATGTACCTATGTAACAATCCTGCATGTTTTGGACATGTACCCTAGAACCTAAAGTGCAATTAAAAAAAAAATTTCTTTGAAATCAAGGAGAACAAAAACACAATGTATCAAAATCTCTGGGACATGTTTAAAGCAGTGTGTAGAAGGAAATTTACAGCACTATATGCCCACAAGAGAAAGCAGGATAGAACTAAAATTGACACCCTAATATCACAATTAAAAGAACTAAAGAAGAAAGAGCAAACAAATTCAAAAGCTAGCAGAAGATAAGAAATAACTAAGATCAGGCAGAACTGAAGGAGGTAGAGACATGAAAAACTCTTAAAAAAAATCAATGAATCCAGAAGCTGTTTTTTTTGAAAAGATCAACAAAATAGGCCACTAGCCAGACTAATAAAGAAGAAAAGAGAGAAGAATCAAATAGTTGCAATAAAAAATGATAAAGGGGATATCACCTCTGATCCCACAGAAATATAAACTTCCACCAGAGAATGCTATAAACATCTCCATGCAAATAAATCAGAAAATCTAGAAGACATGAATAAATTCCTGTACACATACACCCTCCCAAGACTGAACCAGGAAGAAATCAAATCCCTGAATAGACCAATAACAAGTTCTGAAAGTGAGGTAGCAATTAATAGCTTACCAACCAAAGGAAGTCCAGGACCAGATGAATTCATAATCGAATCCTACCAGAGGTGCAAAGAGGAGCTGGTACCTCTTTGCGGTACCAGAAACTATTCCAAACAATAGCAAAAGAGGGAATCTTCCCTAACTCATTTTATGAGGCCAGCATCATCCTGCTACCAAAACCTGGCAAAGACACAATAAAAAAAGAAAATTTCAGGCCAATATCCCTGATGAACATCAATGCAAAAACCCTCAATAAAATACAGGCAAACAGAATCCAGTAGCACATCAAAAAGTGTATCCACCACAATCAAGTTGGCTTCATCCCTGGGATGCAAGTCTGGTTCAACATATGCAAATCAATAAACATAATCTATCACATAAACAGGACCACTGACAAAAACCACAGGATTATCTCAATAGATGCAGAAAAGGCCTTTGACAAAATTCAACAGCACTTCATGCTAAAAGCTCTCAATAAACAATTGATGAAATGTATCTCAAAATAATAAGAGCTATTTATGGCAAGGCTACAGCCAATATGAATGGGCAAAAACTGGAAGCATTCCCTTTAAAAACCAGCACAAGACAGGGATGCCCTCTCTCACCACTCCTATTCAACATAGTATTGGAAGTTCTGGCAAGGGCAATCAGGCAACAGAAAGATATAAAGGGTATTCAATTAGGAAAAGAGAAAGTCAAATTGTCTCCGTTTGCAGATGACATGATTGTATATTTAGAAAACCCCATTGGCCTCAGCCCCAAACCTCCTTAAACTGATAAGCAACTTCAGCAAAGTCTCAGGATACAAAATCAATGTGCAAAAATTACAAGCATTCCTATATACCAATAACAGACAAACCAAGAGCCAAGTCATGAATGAACTCCCATTCACAATTGCTACAAAGAGAATAAAATACCTAGAGATACAACTTACAAGGGATGTGAAGGACCTCTTCAAGGAGAACTACAAACCACTGCTCAAGAAATAAAAGAGGACACAAACAAATGGAAAAGCATTCCATGCTCATGGATAGGAAGAAACAATATCATGAAAATAGCCATACTGCCCAAAGTAATTTATAGATTCAATGCTATCCTCATCAAGCTACCATTGACTTTCTTCACAGAATTGGAGAAAAACTACTTTAAATTTCATATGGAACAAAAAAAGAGCCTGCATAGCCAAGACCTAAGTAAAGAGATCAAAGCTGGAGGCATCACGCTACCTGACTTCAAACTATACTACAAGGCTACAGTAACAAAAACAGCATGGTTCTTATACCAAAACAGATATATAGACCAATGGAACAGAACAGAGGCCTTGGAAGTAATACCGCATATCTACAACCATCTGATCTTTGACAAACCTGACAAAAACAAGTAATGGGGAAAGGATTCCCTATTTAATACATGTTGTTGGGATAACTGGCTAGCCATATGCAGAAAGCCGAAACTGATACAAAAATTAACTCAAGATGAATTAAAGACTTAAACGTAAGACTTAAAACCATAAAAACCCTAGAAGAAAACCTAGGCAAGACCATTCAGGACATAGGCATGGGCAAAGACCTCATGATCAAAACACCAAAAGCAATGACAACAAAAGCCAAAATAGACAAATGGGATCTAATTAAACTTAAGAGCTTCTGCACGGCAAAAGAAACAATCAAAAAGAAACAAACAAAAGAAGCAACCTACAGAATAGGAGAAAATTTTTGCAATCTATCCATCTGACAAAGGGCTAGTATCCAGAATCTACAAAGAACTTAAACACATTTACAAGAAAAAAACAACCCCATCAAAAAGTGGGCAAAGGATAAGAATAGACCACTTCTCAAAGGAAGACATTTATGCAGCCAACAAACACATGAAAAAAGCTCATCATCACTGGTCATTAGAGAAATGCAAATCAAAACCACAATGAGATACCATCTCATGCCAGGTAGAATGGTGATTATTAAAAAGTCAGGAAACAACAGGTGCTGGAGAGGATGTGGAGAAATAGGAACACTTCTACACTGTTGGTGGGAGTGCAAATTAGTTCAACCATTGTGGAAGACAGTGTGGCAATTCCTCAAGGATCTAGAACTAGAAATACCATTTGACCCAGCAATCCCATTACTGGGTATATACCCAAAGGATTATAAATCATTCTAGTATAAAGATAAATGCACACGTATGTTTATTGAGGCACTGTTCACAATAACAAAGACTTGGAACCAACCAAAATGCCCGACAATGATAGACTGGATAAAGAAAATGTGGCACATATACACCATGAAATACTACATAGCCGTAAAAAAGGATGAGTTCATGTCCTTTGCAGGGACATGGATGAAGCTGGAAATCATCATTCTCAGCAAACTAACACAAGAACAGAAAACCAAACACTGCATGTTCTTACTCATTAATGGCAGTTAAACAGTGAGAACACATGGACATATCGGGGGAACATCACACACCAGGGCCTGTTGAGGGGTCAGGAGCTAGGGGAGAGATAGCATTAGGAGAAATACCTAATGTAGATCACAGGTTGATGAGTGCAGCAAACCACAATGGCACGTGTATACCTATGTAATGAACCTGCACATTCTTCACTTGTGCCCCAGAACTTAAAGTATTTTTTTTAAAAAAGAGTCTCTTTTGGTTTCCAAGTACATTTAGGCCAGTTAGGGCTATAAGACTTGGGCATGGGACAGGACGGCTCGTTGTTCAAGTTAGCCCATAAGTGGCTCATAAGTGGCCTACAAAGTGCATATTTGAGGAATGCTATGTGGGCTGAGAAGTCCTAGACAGCCTTAGGGAGGAAGGGTGATTTGAGGTGGACCTTGAAAGAAAGGGAGAGTTACTATTGACATTTTAGGCATGTGCAGCAACACCAGTTGGTGACTAATGAAGTATTATGAGGCACAGGGTCTGATGAACGTATGCCAAGCTTACAGAGCAATCATTTGTAAGTGACACAGTCTGGATTTAAATAGAGAGGAGCTAATGTCATTCAAAGTTCTTGAAGTCAGTTAGTTTTCCCTGAGTAGGTTAATTATGCCTCTTGCCCCTAATTCTTTCACACTATTGATTTGTGTAACAAACTCCATTTTCATTGAAAGCTTATATGTCAACTTGAGTTTTGTCTGTGTCCAAATGATCACAAGTTTGAAATCAGGCATATCTCTGTTAATAAGCTTTGACACGATGCCCATTAGACAATGAACACCACAGGGCACCACAGGTCTGTATCAGATCACAAGGGCATCTCAGCACAGGCTGCAATCCATCTCTGTGTAGGAGAAAGAGTCCTTCCTCTCTGGGTGCTTTGGGAGAGCAAGCGTCTCCTTCTGTTCCCACAGTGGGTTAATCTGCCTTTGTCTTGACTTCCCTCACACTGTCCCCTGTCCTTGGCCTCCATCCTCTCCTTGTCCCTCACCGGCAACCATGAGGGCATTCCGTCTGCTTCCAGGTGGCCAGTCACTCCCAGTCTGCCTCCCCAATTGTATCCACTTCCCTGTTGCCCTGGGAGATTCTTCTCCATACTTTCTCTTTCCCTCTTAGGCACATGACCTCTTAAAGTCCTTTTCTAAAGTAGCAGCACTATGATCCAGCCTCAATTTGTTTTCCAAGATCTACAACTGAAGACACACCTTTTCATCCTCCTACCCTAGCCCTAAACTCTAGTATTCCAAAATTTCTTACCTCTTTACTTCTCTGTTGCTGTAAGTCTTGACTTTTCCAAGGTTTGGGGACATAAAAATTCACCACCTAGCTCAATAAAAAGTCAACTTTCTAAATGCTTTACATTTAGAAGACTCCAGGAATCATTACAAATCATGTTAAAGAATGAAAGGGACACACAATTTGATGCAGTCCTCTTTAAATAAGAAAAACTCCCAGTTATGAACCATGTGGGGGAGACAGATTCTCACTGTAAAGAGGTGATGCCAGGAATTGTGTTTCCTGTCACAGCACTGTCTGAGCTATTGAAATATCTCCTCTCATTATTGGGAACCTATATAAAAGCTGGTAAACTTTTATTGCAGGCTTATTATAGCTTTACTTTAAAACACCCCCATCCCGGCTTGGCAGCACTGAGGAATGGATTTCATATGCAGTGTGCAGCTGCCATTCAAGCCCTCTTTGAGTTGAGCAGGGAAAGTGGGGGTAGGGGGGAAAAACCCTGGGAGCCCCCAGGTCCTCAGATAGTCTCGCCTGCTCTAAGCTCACTACCCTTAGAGATCCCACTTTTGCTGGGCCTTGCCTTGTTCAGGGTACTCTATGAAGGTCATGAGCCTCTTGGACGTAAGGAAGGGAGTCCTCAAGGTAGGAGAGTGGCTCCTAGCGGTTCCCAATCTGAGTAGCTGCAAGGAGAAGATGCTAGAGAGAGTGGCCAGAGTGGCCCCATTTGAAATGCAGATGTGTTGGAGCAGAGAGCTGTCCGAAGATCTCTGGACTTGAGTCTCTTAGGAACAGGTGGCTCAGCTTCCTTAAGTGACTCAGGCCTGTGAGTCTGAAGAAAATTGCAGAGTAGGGGTGAGAGGAGCCTGGGTTCTGATTAAAGTTTTTTCATTTTATCTTGGTTTCCCAGCTCGTTAGCTGCATGTTCCTTGGCAAATGACTTCGTCCCTGTGGCCCTCAGCTCCCTCAAGTTTGAATAGAAGTAATATTCCATTGGAGGGGAGTGGTGAGGATTAAATGCAAGAACATAGGCAAGTCTCCCTGTTCTGGTCCTAGCAGGAAGTTGCCTTAATGATGTGGAACCTCTCCTTTTTGTATCTGATTTAAGTTGCCTCTGTAGAATCGTGGTTTTTCTTTTTCATCCTGTTCACAGTGGTCCACTCTTATTAATTATTATGAAAATGTTTCTACCAGTTAAAGCATTATGTCTCCTATAAAGCCAACTCTAAAAACTCCATATGTCCATGATTATCTTTCCCATTAACCTTTCATAACTGTTTAACTTTTTTTTTTTTTTGCCTTTTCTTGATCTTTTCCACATTTTCCACTTGTTTGCTGGGACTAATTGAGATTTCCCAAAAGGATATCTGTAATAAAGGCCAAAATTGAGGTTCAGGATGGTAGAGGATGGTTCACACTTCTTAAATACCCTTTATTGTACAACAAAATTGGGTCATGTACTGGGTATTTAACAGTTCTGCCTAAGATGATCTGCAATGGACCCTCTGGATGAGGGCCCAGGACGCTACAGCCTGCAGGTCACATTCATCCCACCATTTGTTGTTGTTTATTTGACAAAATACTTTGTTGGACCACAGCAACACCCACTGTAAAGCATTGGCTATTGATGCTTCTGTGTTACAGCAACAGAGTTGAGTATTTGCAACAGACACTGTATGACCTGCAAAGCCTAAAATACTTACTATCTGGCTTTACAGAAATATTTTGCTGACCCCCTACCCTATATCATCTTCTGTTGATATGTTTCAAGGTCCTTCCTCAGCTCCAAGAGGACACTGAGGAATTAACTCCCCGAATTCTACTAGGTACGCTCTGCAGTTGAGCTACTCATTTCCTGGAAAAACATTGTGCTACCATGTGACATACACGTTGGGTATCCTTTACAAGCAATCTGGACCTACCCTGATGAATTAGGGTCCTTTAAATCCTAAGAGTTATTTTAGGGATAAGCCCTATCCTGGAAGACTCTTAAGAGCTTGAGATCTGAAAATCATTAGCCCAGCTGGCAGCTATCCTTGGTGCTGACCTCTGGCCTGGATTCTCTGGTTCTAATACCTTAGTAAGTCGAGTCTTAAGTTCGTTAGGCATTTAATTGTTTCCAAGGGACTCTAAAATGTGTTTCCACTTGTGTTCTACTATTTTTTATGAGAAGGTAGGAGCCAGATGTTCAGGACACTTGTACCCCATGCATCCCTGCCTGTCTTGGCTGTATTTTCATAATTACAGCTTTAATTTCAACCTCTTATTAAGTCTCATTCTGCCCTTCCTGCAAATCCCACCAGATTGCTTTTGCTGGAATGACAAGATCTTTGGCTTCATTCTGGTAGTCGTCTTGCCCAGACCTACACTTGACTCTTCGGACTCTGTAAGTCCTGACTGAGCCTAGACCCTTTACTACCTCTTGCCCCATTTGTTCCCCTCCCCAAGAATTTACCCTTCCATGCCTCCTGCCTAAATTCCTGACAGTCACTCAATGTAGGACAACTTATTCCTTAGGCAATACCTTCTCTGGACATAACTAAAGCCCCCAAGCAATAGAAAAGTATTCATCTTCTTTCACGATAGGTGGTCCTGAGGTTAAGGGTATTCCCTTTGAAGAGAAATAATGTGATCTTAAAAATCTCATGAAACTCTAGCCTCTGACTTTCCATTTTGGGAGATATTTCAAGGTCTTTAGATGAAGGTAGATATGTCACTTTTTGCTTCTTCCCCACCCCTTAAGACCAAAGCTGCAACCTCATTCCTAGAACCCATGGCTTACTCTCAGTATGATAGTTGCATGTTACATTCTGCCACATGCAAGTGCTCAGGTGTGGAATGAGGCAACATGTGATGAGATTGCTTCATTTAATAGAGATAGGTGTATCCTAGTGATGGGGATACA
The DNA here is from genome assembly GCA_004027715.1 of Plecturocebus donacophilus. Classification (NCBI taxonomy): domain Eukaryota; kingdom Metazoa; phylum Chordata; class Mammalia; order Primates; family Pitheciidae; genus Plecturocebus; species Plecturocebus donacophilus. The sequence continues at coordinate 26,726 of PVKP010021132.1, read as the reverse complement.
ACTATCTCATAGGGTACCAATACATATTTATTCAGCATAATAGTTTGGGGGAGGGGTGGGTCAGAGACATTAAAACCAATAATCACACCAAGTAACCACAGTCTTCCTTGAGTTCTAGAAGTCAGAACATCATTAGTGGCCATATGCCCAAAGCTTCATTTTAACAAGGAGAGAGCTGAGACTCAGGACGAGAAGTGGCTTGTCTCTGGTAGTGCATGGCATCGCAGGTATTAGAATCCATATCTTCACATTTCCATGCAATTGGCTCATCTTCTATCAGTAATTCCTTATGGTACAGGGGCAGTGTCTCAGAGGACTCTTCAAGAGGAAAGAGGATAAAAGGCCATAAAAGTTCCAATTTTATGTTTGATTTATTTTGAAGAGAAGATTTTGCTTCCTAAAAAGATATAAAAGTCGTTGCAGCAAAACACGCTAACTTTGGTTTGGGGAAATTGAAAACCTTTTTAAAAAACCTGAAAAGTCATTTTATAATTGGTTTCCATTTACTGCATGTCTATTGTATTCCAGGCACTTGACACTCAGTGGCTCATTTAATCTTAAGAACATTCCTATGAGTCACATATCATGAAACTATTTTAAATGGGAAGACTAAGTACCATACAGTTTAAAAATCTCCTCCAAGGATACACAGCAAGTAAGTGGAGGAACTGGAATTCAAACCTAGGTCTTTCAGATTTTAAAATTTCTTTCATCGTTACTCTTAGCTTTTTCATGTCATCCAGTTTCTTTCCTTAATGGCCAACTACCACGTGAAATTCTAGTTTTCCTAAATGATAGGTTAGTATATCTTTTTTTTTTTTTTTGAGACAGGGTCTCACTCTGCCATTCAGGCTGGAAAACAGTGGCATGACCTTGGATCTCTGCAGCCTAAGCCTCCCAGGCTCAAGTGATTCTCCTGCCTCAGCCTCCTGAGTAGCTGGCATCACAAGCATGTGCCACCAAGCCCAGATAATTTTTGTATTTTTTGTTGGGATGGGGTTTTGCCATGTTGCCCAGACTGGTCTTGAACTCCTAGGCTCAAGCAACCCTCACACCTCAGCCTCCCAGTGCTAGGATTACAGATGTGAGCCATCAGGCCCCTCTTGGTTCTCACATCCCTGAAGTCTAAAGAGAATCCCTCATTTTGTTTCATAGGTAGCATTTAAAGATTGAATAGTAACAATTTCTTCTAGTTCATCGTCTTGGCCCCAACTGCCTGAGTATGAGACAATCCTATTTGACAGAAAAGAAAATGAGAAGCACACAGAAGTGACACATTCATCGAGAATGGGGATGATACTGATAAAAGCTACCAGTCAGATAAGAATCCATTGCTTTTCTTTCTATATTTCTGATTTATTCATTGAACAGTCTTGCATTTTTGTAGAACATGTAGAGGGATGAATGTTTAAGCTTGGGGAGACCCAGAGGTTTCTGGCTGCTATTGAGGATGTTCTTGCCTGAGGGCCTAGAGATCTAGTTGCCCCTGCTACATGTATCTCTACTTCTCTGCTGGTAGGTACAACACTGCATCAGTGAGGTTCGAGCTGCCAGCCCTGTTCTGGCCTGAGGTTTCTAGTAGCATTGTTGATATTGAGGTAGAGACTCCTCAACTGGGAACATCTCTAGATGGCAAATAAGACTTTGATTTTGGAGAGAAGATAGAGCCAAGAGGGCCAGCCTCATTGTCAGAGGAGGGAGCAGAGGTTGCACTATAGCAGGAATCATACTGGTAGCCGTACCAAGTCAGGCTGGGATCATGCACATAACCAAGACGTCATTGCTCCAGAGGCTCAGGATAAAGTCAAGATGGGAAGGACCCTCCAACTGTAGGCTTATCTATCTTTTGGGGGTCTGCTGTCAGCCACTACCAGAAATTACCTGTGTGAAGTCACCTAGTAGAGGAGTTCTTAGCAGGAGATAGTAAAAAAGAATTGAGTTCTAGTCCTGATGCAGTTACAGGCTCACTCTCTGACCATCAAGAGATGACCTTTTGCTAAAACTCAGTACAGTTCCCTGCAAAAAGAGGGAGTTGGCCAGCTGGTCCCTTTTTGCTCATACTTTTTTTTTTTCTGAGGCAGGGTCTTGCTGTGTCGCTCAGGCTGGAGTACAGTGGTATGATCATAGCTCACTGCAGCCTCGAACTCCCAGGCTTAAGTGATCCTCCTGCTTCAGCCTCCCGAGTAGCTGGGACTACAAGCATGCACCGCCACACCCGGCTTACTCATACATTTTTAACGCAAAGGTGAAATCTACATCATTCAGGGGCCAGATTTTCTGCTGCTGCTCCGTGCTGTGTATTTGTTGTGTCTACTATGATTGCCTTGGTTGTGTGTGATGCATGGATGTGAAGTTACATAACATGATGAAGGTAGGGAAGGGATACCAAAGCTTCAGGAAGCCAAGTGAGTAAGAAGAGCTAGAAAACCAAGTTCCAGCTCTTCTCTCAGGATCCCTGCATACCTTGCATGGGGCCTGAGATGTTGCTCAGAGGTAGGGATAGACCTGCAACCCTTCCTGTACCATTTTTCTCTGGACTCTCAGGTTTCCTGTACATACAGTCCTGACACACGTGGTCAGCTCTGGAGAAGGAGGCACAGCTCTGTTAAGCCTTCCTGCTGTTAGCACCACGTTTCCCTGCACCTGGTTGGAGGATTTTTTTTTTTTTTTTGGATAGAGGTGAGAAAATGGTGGAGATTTCTGCAGGTTTGCACTTTAAGAATGCTCAGGGAGGATGAGCTCGGGGTTTATTAGTCCAATGGGTACCTTGATGTTCATGGCAGAGGGAGCCCCTGCTGTCTTCAGTTGTAGGATGGGGATGACAAAGATACAGATGTCCCTCTATACTCTTATCTTACAAAGAATGACTCCAGTTTTAGGAATGATGAACCAACCAGATCATTCATCTACCTTGAAATTCTTTCTAGAACCTTCTTGCCCTCTCATATTAAGTTAGAAAGAGGATTGTCCATGGAGTTGGGCATTCAGGATTCTATTTTGATTCAATTTAAAGACACCTAACTGCTTGATCTATAACTGGTCCTGAAATTCCAGTGCCGGTGCCTTAATCTCTTTTTGTTGAGGCATTGCTAGATTTAGGTTGATTTTTAAAGACCAAATATTCTGTACCTCAAAAGGAATAAGCCTATAGCACTTCTACATAGAATATCGAGTACCTTTTTCCAGGTTGCTGAGAATGTACCCCAACAGGATAGTAATTGTAAAGCGTCAAATGTCAGAAGGCACTGATTTCTTTGCAGCATGAAATGCTGCTCTGTACCAGGTCTGGTGGTTTTCATGGAGAATCTGGGCAACGAGTGGCAACTTTACTTGTGTGGGCATGGGGGAGAGATGTGCAGTGGATGGGCCATGAAGGTAAGGTGGGTAATTGCAGACAATTATTGAATATGTAATGTGTCCAGGAACTAAGGCACACACTCGTATATACATTTGTTCATTTAATTCCCAGAGCACTTCTGTGAGAGAAGCGGTACTACTATTATTCCATTTTATTCATGACTATCCTGAGTCATTGAGAAGTTAAATAACTTGCTCAAGGTCATAGACTAAAACTAAAAAGTGCCAGAGTCAGGATTTAAACATAGGCACTGTCACCCCAGAGCCTGCACTCTCTTTTTCTGCAAAGTTCACTAATGCAGGACTGTGTGAATAAATCAATGCATGGAAAATACCTATGACTGTAATATTCTATTCGAGGCTTCCCATCATACAGCAATGATGATACTTTGCATTGAACATCTCTTTAAAGTATTTCCACTTACACTGACTTTGTGGGATGGGCTGGGAGCAGGTAGGAGCTACACAACTGGCTGGCCCCTTTGAATCCTTTGGGCCTTTGAATCCTGTACTATGACAAGGAACACCTTCATTAAGGGAGAGCTGACCCTCCACAGGGAGTGTTACCCCTGTCCCACAGCATTTCAGCCAGGGCTCCCACACCCTTTCCTCAAGGCTTATCATTTGTTTCTCTCTGGGGTTCAGCTGTGCATATGGACCACAGAGCTCAGAGAGTTCCTTCCAAAATAAAGGGATCCTGGCTGATTAGCAGCCAAGCCAGAGCTGAGGGAAGTTTGGGATTTTAGATTAGGTCTTCATCTGTAAAAAGTCATAGTCTGATAATGTGGGTACTAGCCTAAATTCCACTAGGTCAAGTTGGAGTGGCAGCTTGATGGAGAGGTGCGGAATGGAGCTGGCCTCTGTGTTCTTACTGGCCTGGCTTCAGTCATTTCTTGCTTATTCAGTCACTCACGTATTCAAAAATGTTTTGAGTGGTCCTTACAAGCCTCATCCTGTGTGGATAGGTACAGGAAGCAGGGCAGGGAAAATATGCCATTTCTGGCCTCAAAGAGCTCCCAGACTTGTTGGGGAGAGAAGACTCACAGCAGAAGCAATGGATTGATGTCCAGAGCTGTGTCAGGGCAGAGAGTGAGACAGAGCAGGCTCTTGGGGTAAGAGAAAGCTACTTGAGAGTGGCAGGTGCCTTTCTGCCCGTTCTACTATCTGCTAGGACCTGACCCACAGACCTCCTGATCTCCAAAGCCTTTTGTGCTTTTGCACGTGTGTGAATCTCTCTACTTTCTGGAGGCAGACAGCATTTCTGTCTCTTACACGACTTAGGGTTATTCGTTGCTTGATTTACCCCCATATATTCCTCATCTGGACTGTGGCAAAGCTTACTACTATTCCCATCTTCTGTCTGCTTTCTAGCAGCACTTTTCAAAGTCATTGTAAAAATGAATCACCTGGGGAACTTGTTAAAATGCAGATTTGGATTCAGTAAGTCCTGTGTGGAGTCTGAAATTCAGCATTTCTAACAATATTACAGCAGATGCTGACCCTGTTGGTCTGTGGACCTCACTTGGAGTGGCAAGGTTCTGTAGTATGAGACACAAATCAAATCTTCTAAGCTAACTTGTGGATTTATGGAATTGGTTAATGGGCACATCATGTCCTTTCTCTGGGTCCTTTTTTTCCTCATAGCCCAGATGAGTAATTTTTTTTTTTAGGATTGATAAATTCTAGGGTTCTGTATCATCATTTTCCTCTTCTTTTTCCTGAGCTAACATTGATAATTGAGCATGGTATTTTTTTCCCACTGTGCTTGGGCATGACCTGCTGATAAGGATTTCTCAATATAGTACCCTGAAGACCCACTTCTGGCCCAACAGAGTTGGCTTGGGGGATGAATCCTATTTGCTACTCTGGATAATATATATCTTAAGCTCTTTTCTAATGGAATAATTGAGGGGTTGGTGGGGAGCCATCCTGGACACTGTATAGAGATTCTCCAGAACCTGGCACCTGCCCTGAGAGATGAAGGGTGTCTCCAGAGCCTCTCATGCTAGAAAAGCCCCTCAGTCTAGGTCTGGGAAATGAGAGGAGGGGCAGGAAGACAGACAACAGGTGCTGGAAGGGCGTGATTAGCTCAGTGGTTCTCAATCATGTCTGTGCTTTAGAATTACCAGAAGGTTTTAATGAATAGTGATGCTTGAAGCCAGCCCTAGATATTACATTCAGTTGGGCTGCAGAATGACCAAGCTTAACATTTAAAAATTTCCCAGGTGAATCTAATGTGTAATTGGGAATGAGAACCAGTCATTTAAGCCCATCCAGACACACTTAGCAAGTGGTGAGGAATTGAGGTGCTTGCTTCATTTTCAATTCACAGGGCTCAGAGAAGCAGAGTCCAGACTCCCTTCCCCTAACTGGGCTGAGATAAGATAAGCACTTGGAAGTATCTCCTGCTGAAAGAGTTTTCTGGCTAGAAAGATTCTTTCTCTAGGAACCAAGTCAAAGGTAGAAGGTCTGAGGAAGTTCGGCAACTCCCAGCCATTGTTTGCTCAAAGTGACTTCACCGTAAAAAAAAAAATAGGTAAGTTAACCTCTTCTCGAGCGTGATAATTTCTTGGAGGGATGTTATTGGCTTTGTCAATCCAGACTGGTTTTTCACGTTGTCTAGATTTTGTGGGGGGACCTCTTCTCCTTCCTGGTTGAGGGCTGGGAGCAGGGCGGCAACCCTGTTCACATTTACGTACCCTTGATTCTTAATCTTCAATATGGCCCTTCTCCTTTCATGTTCTTCTTTGAAATGCACACCCCATGTCCTCCAGTGTCCAGTCCTGCAGAGCTCAGCTAGTTTACACAAAAGGGTTGGATCAAACTGACTCTATTGGTGTTGACAACTGACACCTGCCCCTACCCCAGTCCTCTTAGATTTGAAAAGAGGCTGCTTGCTGACCAAGTATATCTTTAGTGTGTAGAATTCCAGGTAATAGATGAAGAGAACTGAACCATTCTCCTGATCACAGCTGGGGGAGAGTGGTGGGTCTTTTTAAAGGGAGAAGCGGGGAGGGGGCAGCTATTCCTATGCTCACTTGTGTAATGTCTCCTCACACAGTGAGACCAGGGCATTGTTCAAGAATAAGCCAGATACCTGATGAAGAGCAGTCTCTCCCTTCTTTAAAAAAAAAAAAAAGACAAAGGGTCGGGAGAGGGGTCTGCTTTAAGCAGTTTCAGTATATTTCTAATTATAGTGCCCATTTGTAACCAAGACTTTGGCCTTCCAAGAAGGCTTGATTATGGCATTCATAATTCATTGGCAGTCAGTCTATTACAGATTCAATGATTTCTCTAGCCAGGGAGAGAATCTTGATCCTTTAAAAACTGATTTTTCACATTAGAATAGAAAAGCAATTAGTTTTATTTTTAGCTCAGTTAAGCAAGAGCTCTAATGAAGCCAAAAGGAAGGTTTTTCCCTTCTTCCTTTCTCCCATTCTTTTTGTTGAGAGAATTCACCCTGAGTGTTTGTCCCCTGCTGCCACTGGGTCTTTGTAGGATGCCTCTGGCTGCTTTAGAAAACCTGCATGATGAGGAGTTTGTGAAGGCTGAGGGTGGTTTTCAGAACTTTGTACTTAGCCTTGTATTTCCTGAGGCCTAGATTTCCACTTCAACTCCTGTTACGAAGGTGAGGGTGGAAGTGTGTGCAGGGATGAGCTTGGCAGCCTTCGTCCCTAAACCCCACATTACATCTGGAGTTTCTGGCATGAAAGCAGAGAACAATATTACCTGGCACTGAGGGCCTTTCTTCCCACAGTTTGAGCTCAACTTACCATTCTCAGCCTCATCCCACCGGTTCACCTGCACCAACCCCTACTCTGGCCAGAAACGTTTACTTACGGGCCTGCGGTAGGACTGCACACATTTCTCACTCACTTCCTAGACAGCTTCCTTCCCAACGCCCTGGAGCTCTCTTTCCACTGGATTCTTGGGTGTCATCTTGTGCCTATACCTGTAAATCTGACAGCAGTGTCTGGCACACGCTGCCTTGGAATGCTAGGTAATGGGGCAGGTTTATTAACCAGCCAGATGCCTACAGGCTCCAGAAAGGTGGCCTAAATGAGGAAAGCTGGTTATGGTGGGAAATGTGGTGACCAGAGAGCACAGGCCCAGTCTAAAAGATGTAGCCAGTCTTCAATGGCAAAAGACTTCATGTTCAGCTTCTGGTCCAGCATTGTCAGATTTTTCTGACAATTTTTAAAGGCAGCTGGACATCTAGATTTTAAAATGTACTCAGTCTCCCAATTTTTAAAAGTTGGAATGAATTCAGTTTTCTTTAAAACCCTATGTGGACCAAAACCCATGTCTGGGAACCACCATTTCGTTTCAGTTGTAGGCTTTGACAGCTGAACCCACAGACCCCAGCTCAGTACCTCATTTTAGAGCCTCCTGGAGCTCTTGCTGCCTCTCAGGTTCTGATATGTCAGGTAGCGGAGCCAACTTTACATGGCACCAGGATCAGAGAGGTCCAGGGGCCTCACAGACACAGCGACCTAGGAGAGAGCCAGCATGAACTCATGGCCTCTAGCCCAGAATCCTTTTTGCCAATTCCAGACGGTGAATGGTGATACTGACTAAGGGCATGGTGACAATTTCTGTTGATCTTTACTGTTGTCCAATCTTAATGAAAAATGAGGAAAACACCTTCCCTCCCCCCACAGAATGGATTAAAGGAAAAGAATTAAAAAGTTCACTCCTGTTGGTTTCCACATCATTTTTGTATGAGAGATGCTTCTGAAATTTAGGACTGAAAAGACAGTTCTTGAGAATCTGCATACCAGCCACTGTGGAATCCCATGACCTAGTTCCTACCCTTGGTAGGCTTATAGTCAGAGGCTTAAGACTGTGAGCTCCTGGAGAAGGAACTCAGCCATACTCAGCATTGAGCGTCTCCCAGCCCTCCGCACTCTGCCCAGTGTGTAATGGGGACTTAAATTGAATATAAACATGGCAACATAGGTGACACAAAATGAAGGAGAGGCAATACAGACCTTCCAACGGAACCATTCAAATAGTTCCATCTTGATGTAAGAATTTTATTCCTCATATGAATCTCGTCTTGCACGTCATGACATCATTTTCTCTTGGTGAGCAACTGCCTGTTGTGACAGAGTAGTATCCTGAACTGACACTAAATTATACACTATTATTCAAGGTGATATTTCCTAGAAACCTGGCATGGGGCTGGGGAAGTGACAGCATGAGCAAGAATGGTAGAAAATATGTAAAAGGCTGTAGTTAATGCATTCCTTCGAAATCCTCCTCCCCGTTTCCCTCTTCTTAGTTTATCCTGCCTCCAACATTTAAGAAATTCCCAGGAAAAATGGAGCATTACAGTGTGTCTTCCCATTTCCAGGACCTGAAAGATTGCTTGCCATTCTCAGGGAGAGGGTATAAAAATTAGACCCTGGTGGAGGCCAGCTAGGGGTGTTGGATGAGCCTCTGACAGAGGATATGAATCTTGGCTGCAGGTGCCGGTGAAGGATGGTGGGGCTGACAAGCCTACATCAAACATGCCTCCGTTCTGGGGGAGCCATCACTCACCTCTCTGCACTCTGATGGGCCATGCTAATGAGATCCCAGCTCATATACAACCCGTGCCCAAAAGCTGGGGCCCAGCTTCTCAGCAGACAGACAGAGCAGTCCTTGGAGGAGCTGTGGAGGAGCCTGCACTCAGCCCTATCTCCTCCCTACTTCCCAGTCCCCATTCGCAGTGGCGTTTCTCCTGCCTTCCTCTACCTCTGCTTCATCTTCTTAGTTCCTTGCCTAGGGCATGGCCTATCTCAAATAACGAAATGAATGTGGTTGAGTACTATATCATGTGTTCTACATTTCTCCTGGTGGCTGTTATATTTACAAGGAGACCTCAGGCATAAGACAAATATTTAACCTAAGGAATAAATGTTTGTCACATTTCAGGCACCTGCTAGGAGGTGGTTTGGGAGTGGTCCTGACAGCCCTTTTGAAAATGAAAGTTCCATCACCCGTTTATCAATGGGTGGTCCTGATCATTAGCTGAAGGGAACTGAGTATAGATGGTGATGAGGATGATGATGATTATGATGAAGAAATGGTGACAACAATGATAATGGGATGATGATACAAGCTAACATCTGTCAGGTGCTTGCCAAATACCAGGCACTATGTTAAGACTTTACATCTATAAGCTCATCTACTCCCATTAGCTGTGTTGGTGGGCTGAATAACTCTTGTTATTCAGAAATGAAGACACCAGGCCTCAGAGAGGTTCAAGAACTTACTTATATTGATGATAAATAAATATTACTGGGAGCTGTTCTAGAAATCTTGCCTTTTCGTAATAATAAACCATGGAGACTTAGGGTGCCATTTCCTTTGTGACACATTCTCAAATGCTCCCTAATTCTTCAATGACACAGAATTAAAAGCAATGACTTAAGTCCTGGGTTTGAATCCTGTCTCTGCCACTTAGAAGCTATGAGATTGAAGGCAGATTCTCTGAGACTGCTTCCCACCTTATAAAGTGGGATCAGCCTCATGGGCGGCTGTAAGGATTCCATGGGGAATGCAGGCAGAGCCCTTTGCACAGCCTCTGGCACATGCTGAACACATGGTGTCATCACTCACTTCTGTTACACAGCACATCACAGGCAGCCCCCACTTTCCTCCCCCCAGTGTTTTATGCATATGTTTACCTTCCTCATAAGTCTGTATCTGGGGGAAATTTTCACGTTTTATTCATCTTTGAAAATACTGCCCTAAGAACTTTAAATACAGTCAATTAGATGGCTAGAATTGGAATAATAATAACAAACATGTATTGAATGCATACAACATGCTATATGCAGTTCTAAGTCCTTCTAACAACCGTGTTGTGTAGGTACTATTATGCTTGCTTTGTAATTGAGAGTATTGTGGCATAGACAGGTTAAGTGACTCTCCTGAGTTCCTACTACTGGCAAGCAGTGGATTCAGGAATGGCTCCAGGAGGTCTGGATCCTGAGCCTGTGCTCATAATCTCTATTCCAGAAATATCTGCTTTGCCAATTCTTGTTGCCATTTAAATGTTTCAAGGCAGTAGGAGTTTGAGGCTCCCACAGGGTGGGCCACTTGGTCTACGTCACACAGCTAATTTAGTAGTGGAGCTGGGGCTGCATCTGAGTTCCCTGGACTGCCAGCCCGGTGCTCCTTACACGAGGTGTGCCCTGTCATATGGTATGGTGATTCACTGGGAGAGAAGCTGTAGGAGGCTAACATTTTCCCAGCCTCATCTGTGTTTGCTGCCCACACACCAAGCCCTGAATGTCAAAGTCCCCCACGCTGCTGTGCGGGAGGGGAGGAGGGAAGCCCACTCACTATTATTAAGCAATTAGAAATATGAGCTGAGCAAATGTGGGACAGTCCCACTTCTCTGACGTGTTGGGCCACAAGGTAGCTGGCTGCGTCTCACTCACACAGAGAAACATTTAAGGGATTAAATAAAACATAGCTCCTCTTGGGTCCCAGGGAAGGTGGTTTTGAGTGCTACGGATTGTCACTGTCCCAGCTTTGCAACCCAAACAGTCTGGGGGACAGTGGAGGATGGGGATGGAGGAGTGTGGTCCATGGCTTCTGAAGCAGCATGGTTATATCACAGAAGTGGAGTGAGATCTGTCAGCTTTCTCTTGGTCTATGGGTCTATCTCTAAGCTGATGTGTTTCTCATTCTTCACCCCTACAGAAATTTTAAAAAGTCAGTTTTGGCTGGGTGCGGTGGCTCATGCCTGTAATCCCAGCACTTTGGGAGGCTGAGAAGGGTAGATCATGAGGTCAGGAGTTTAAGACCAGCCTGGCCAACATAGTGAAACCCTGTCTCTACTAAAAATATAGTTAGCTGGATATGGTGGCAGGTGCCTATAATCCTAGCTACTTGGGAGGCTGAGGCAGGAGAATTGCTTGAACCCAGGAGGCGGAGGTTGCAGTGAGCTGAGGTCACACCAGTGCAGTCCAGCCTGGGTGATAAGAGCAAAACTCCATCTCAAAAAGAAAAAAAGTAAGTTTCATGTCATGTTGTACCCAAATCATTCCTATTTTTAATCTCTACCTATGAGTGCAAGAGTTAATCTATTATAGGAAGAAACGGGAACTGAGTTTGGTTGATGAAAAGGCCCCCTTGGTGTCAGATCTGGAGTTCCTGCTAGAATCTGACCTCAGGTATTCAAAAGCAGGACCAGAGGATGGACTCCATGATTCTTTTCCATTCTCCTTCCAGATACCTTATCTGGAATATCCAATTAATAACTACATGTTTTTGTTCATTCCTTTAAAATCTCTCTGACATTGATCCTTCTCTGTGTATCTGTGGGTGCATAGTAATCCTGTGGGTTGAGAGTAAAACTAGATGCCTTGACGGGTCATGGGATGAGTCTAGGCTCATCAGAGAGGGTTCATATACTCTGCGTCATAGAAGGCAGGGTCGGAAAGGAATCACTTGCATTGCTCCACATGCCTGACACACAGAATTTTTCAATACTTATTTACTGAATGAATGAGATGTAGGAGATAGGAGTTTGTTGGAAGTCTCTTGCTTTTTGCTACCCACGACTAACTTGATTTCAACTTAACAAATATCATCAAAATATTAGCTTAAATATGGCTTGCTGGCATAAAAATTAAACAGTCTGGCTGGGCGCAATGGCTCATGCCTGTAATCTCAGCACTTTGGGACACCGAGGCAGGAGGATCAGCTGAGGTGAGGAGTTCGAGACCAGCCTGACTGACATGGAGATGCCCCGTCTCTACTAAAAATACAGAATTAGCTGGGTGTGGTGGTGCATGCCTGTAATTCCAGCTATGGGGGAGGCTGAGGCAGGAGAGTCTCTTGAACCCAAGAGGCGGAGGTTATAGTAAGCCAAGATTGTGCCATTGCACTCCAGTCTGGGCAACAAGAGCAAAACTCTGTCTCAAAAAAAAAAAATTAAACAGTTGAAGTAGAAAATTACTTGTGTTGGTGCATGCATGCACAAACGTGCACACACACATGTGGTACACAGAGTATACTACTGCCATCTGGGATGATGGCAGAAAATATCAAGCTTAAGATGGGGCAGTGTTAGGGTTGGGACAGGAAGGGGGAATAAGTCTTCTGAAACACTAAGAACTGCATGCCTAGTAGGGCCCCTGCATACAGAGAGGATGAGTGATTGGCTTATGCAGACAGACAAGAGAGCAAGGGCTCCTCATGTGCTTGGAGAGTTTGACCAATCAGACCAACTGTCCAGGTTCCTATATCAGGATACAATTAAATCCATGAGAACAGGAATTTCAGCCAACTATTCAAGATGGAGCATCCTGGAATTCTAGGAAGAGCCCACTGTCTCCTGGTCATCCAGTTCTGAGCCCCTAAAGCTTCTTGGAGCTGTCCAGATCCACTTTACTTTGGGGTTGAGTGCTTCTATCTTTGTAACTCTAAAGGAGCTAGAAACAGTCTGTGTTTTTTCCTTTCTCTTTTTCCAGGCAAACAGAGGTGGGGAGAACAAGGAAAAAACATCATTATTTTTAACCTTTAATTTTAAATGAATTTTAGACTTACAGAAAAAATCGCAAGAATATTAGAGTTTTCCTATATGCCTATAGTTTTTTCTTCCAATATCAACAACTTTCATAGCCATAGATCAATTATCATAACTACGAAATTAACATTGGTACAATAATAGAAATTAAACTATAGGCTTTGAATTTTTTTTTAACTAATGTTCTTTCTCTTTTTTGTTCTCTAACTTTTATTTCAGAAACAGTGGTACATGTGTGGTTTTGTTACAAAGGTATATCGTGCGATGCTGAAGTTTGGAGTATGAATGAATTTGTCATCCAGGTACTGAGCATAGAACCCGATAAGCAGTTTCTCAACCTTTGCCCCCTCCTTACTTCCCCTTTTTGTATTCTTCAGTGTCTATTGTTCCCATCTTTATGTCCATGTGTACCCAATATTTAACTCCCGCTTGTAAGCGAGAACATGCAGTATTTGGTTTTCTGTTTCTGTGCTAGTTCGCTTAGCAGGATGGCCTCTAGCTGCATCCGTGTTGCTACAAAGGACATAACTTGGTGTATATATCTTGCATTTTCTTTATCCAACCCACTGTTGGATGAAGGCACCTGGGTTGATTTCATATCTTAGCTATTATGAATAGTGCTGTGATGAACATATGGTTGCAAGTGTCTTTTTAGTAGGACTATTTATTTTCCTTTGGGTACATATCCAGTAATGGCATTGCTGGGTCAAATGGTAGTCCCACCCTTAGTTCTTTGACAAATCTGCAAACTGCTCTTCATAGTGGCAGAACTAATTTACATTCCCACTAATGGTATTAATATTCTTTCTCTGTTCCAGCACCCTATCCAGGATCCCATGTTATATTTAGTTGTTATTTCTCCATCTTCTGCAGTCTCTAACAATTCCTTAGTCTTGCCTTTTATGACCATGACACTTTTAAAGATTATTGCACTGAGAATACAACTTCACAGCTGTGATATTTTCCCCCCAAATGTGTAATTTCACTTCGATCATAAAAAAAAATCAGACAAACCCAAATAGAGGGACACTCAACAAAACAGCTGATCAACCACCATTTTTTGAAGAAAACTCAAGCCTCTGCCTTTGTACTCTAGTGGTCCTAAAATAGCTTTGGGGAGAACTGCCTGCTAAGGTAGAAAATTAGGGTTTTAAATACAACCTCATAAGGGAAAAATGGTGCTTCTCTCTGGCCATGGAGACAGTCTTGAGCAAGCAGTTGGAGATGAGAATTCTGATCTCAGCTTCCTCATGTCACACAAGAACCTCCCCAATGCCTTCCTGTAAAATGGAATGACCCTTTCTTATCTCTCCCAAGGGATGGCCTAAGGACCGGGTGACACTGTGTGGAGGGGGTTAGAGATTCTCAAGGGGTGATGCTCATGGGGGGATCTTACCTCTCCACTCCACTGGCGATCCAGCAAGTTGAGGCGTTGGGAGACCCAGGCAAGCCACAGCCTTATTGGCCAGTCAGCTCTCCAACCCTCTCGTTATAGCTGTCATCTTCATGAGAAACCAGGAATGAGAGGAGAGAGAAAAAATGTTCCAAATTTTTACCCCAGCCTTTTCTAAAAGCCTAAAAGAAAAGATCTTGTAGAATTTTATTCAACAAATATTTTTGAGCACCCACTGTATACCAGACACATTCAAGGGTTGGGCACCTGTGAATGAAGGAATAGACTCAAATCTCTGCCCCTTGGAGGTAATATGTTAGTGAAGGAGGCAGACAGTAAGCAAAATAAGTACATAAATTAAGTAAATATTTGAAGGTGATGAAACTCCATCTTTGAACTGATAAAAGTTGAAATGCTCTCTGATAAAATCCCTGCTGAGAGGCAGATGGTCTCTGCTGATGAATGGAGATGGTTACAAAATAACACATAGCATACATTAGGGGTGGGAGTATGGGTGTTGCCAAATGTCTCACCCACTTAAGCTTTCTCATTTTAAGTTTCAAATCAAACTCCTGCTCTGTGTAATTAGACAATGCATATAGCAGTTGAAATGTCATTCTTTGACCTGGGAAAATGCCTCCTAGTCATTCCCTCTGGCCCCCAGCATCTCAGGGGAGAATACGAGAGTGAAAACACGTGGGAGTAATTCACCTTCAGAATACTAATTGTGGGATAGTAACCACGAGGTGGATTGCACACGTCATTTGGAGGATATTTGAGTAAGTGTGAAGAAAATAGGGAAAAAATACACACCAGACTGTTAATATCGAGAACCTCGGTCGTGAGAGTGCAGAGGTGTGGTGTTGGGAGGGGAGTGGGCACTTGGTGGGAATTCTTTGTCTACTTGTCTGTTACTGGCTTGTCAGAAGTAGTGAGTATTGCTTTTCTAGTTGGAAAAAGAAAATCTAGAGAAGTATTTCAAGAAACAAAAGGGGCGAATGAAAGATGAGGAAGATCTAGGATTTCTAGATCCCTCAAATTTATATATAGCGTTTCTTTAGATGTATGGGTTTATTTCTGGATTCCCAATTCTATTCTACTGGTATGTATGTCTATCCTTATACAAGTTCCGTACTATTTTGATTACTGTACTTTTGTAGTAAGTTTTGAAATTGGAAAATATGAGTACACAAACTTTGCTCTTGTTTTTGAATATTGTTTTGGCTATTGAAGGCCCCTGGGAAATTTCCTGTGAATTTAAGGATTAGCTGTTTTTTTTTTTCCTTGAGTTGGAGTCTCACCCTGTTGCCCAGGCTGCTGGAGTGTGGTGTAGTGATCTCAGCTCACTGCAACCTCCGCCTCCTGGGTTCAAGCAATTCTCATGCCTCAGCCTCCCGAGTAGCTGGGACTACAGGCACACCACCATGCCCAGCTAATTTTTTTTTTTTTTTGTATTTTTGGTAGAAACAGGGTTTCACCATGTTGCTCAGGCTGTTCTCAAATTCCTGAGCTCAGGCAATCTGCCCGCCTTGGCCTCCCAAAGTGCTAGGATTATGGGTGTGAGCCACCATATCCAGGCAACATTTTCATTTCTGTAAAAAACGCTGTTAGAATTTTGGTAAGGATTGCATTTGTACATCACATTGGGTAGGTTATTCATTCATCCAGGCAAACACTATTCATTTTCTGTCTTTATGTATCATCCTGTGCTAAAGGTGATGGGAGTGAGGGTGCATAAGGATGATTGAGATTTGATTTCTACTTCCAGGTAACTTTGCTTTTTTTTAAACAAACTTCTTTTAATTTTTAAATTGGCTTTTCTCGTTTATTCTTTCTTTTTAATTGAGATGAAATTCACATGACATAAAATTAACCATTTTAAAGTGAACAATTCACTGGCATTTAGTATATTCACAATGTTGTGTAACCGCCGCCTACCTCTACCTAGTTCTAAAACATTTACCTCATCCCCAAAAGAAAGTAGTCACTCCCTATTCCTCCCTCCCCCAGCCCTTGGCAACCACCAATTTGCTTCCTGTTTCTATGGATTTACCTACCCTAGGTATTTCATATAAATGGAATCATACAATATGACAATGTGCCTGGCCAGCATTTTCATTTCTGTAACAAAGGCTGTTAGAATTTCGATAAGGATTGCATTTGTAGATCACTTTGGGTAGTATTGCCATCTTAACGATATTAAGTCTTCCAACTCACGAAGATGAGGTATCTTAACATTTATTTAGATCTTTCAACAATGTTTTGTGGTTTTCAGCATATAATTGATTCAGCTTCCTGGTAAAATTTATTCTTTTGATGCTATTGTAAATGAAGTTGTTTTTCTTAATTCACTTTTCAGATTGTTTATTGTTGGTGTATAAAAACACAACTGATTTTTGTATATTACACCTTGAAATCGTTGAATTGGTTTATTAGCTCTAGTAGTCCATTTTGTGGCTTCTCTGAGATTTCCTATATGTAAAATAATGTCATGTGAATAGAACTAGGTTTAATTTACTTCTACCTTTCCAATTTGGATACTTTTTATTATTTTTTTAAGATTCAAATTTATCTACTTAATTGACAAATAAAAATTTTATGTATTTTAAATGTACAACATGCCACTTAAAATTATGTATACATTGCGGAATGGCTCAATTGAGTTAATTTATATATGCAGTACTACTCAAACTTATTTTTTGTGGTAAGAACACTTAGAATTTACTCTCTTGGGAATTGTCAAGGATACATTGTTATTCATTATGGTCACCATGTTGTACAATAAATTTCTTGAACTTATTTCTCTCACCTAACTGAAATTTTGTGTGCTTTGACTAGCATCTCCCCAGTCCCCACCCCAAAGCATGTGGTAACCACCATTCTACTCGCTGCTTCTCTGAGTTTAATTTTTTTAGATTCTACCTGTAAGTGAGATTGTGTAGTATTTGTCTTTCTGTGCCTGACTTATTTCACTTAACATAATATCCTCCAGATTCATTCATGTTACAAATGACAGGATTTTTTTCTTTTTTTAAGCTGAATGTATTCCATCATGTATATATATATATATCACATTTTATTTATCCCTTGAACATGTAGGTTAATTTCATATCTTTGCTATTGTGAATAATGCTGTAATAAACATAGGAGTATAGATGTCTCTTCAATATATTGATTTTATTTCCTTTGGATATATACCTAGCAGTGAAGTGGTTAGATCATAGAGTAGTTCTATTTTTTAATTTTTTTAGGAACCTCCATACTATTTTCCATAATGTCTGTACTAATGTACTTTCATACTACCTGTGTACAGAGATTTTCTTTTCTCCACATCCTTGCCAGCACTTGTTATTTTTAAAATCTTTTTGAAATAATAATTCGAACAGGTGGGAGGTGATATCTCATTGCGGTTTTAATTTGTATTTCTCTGATGCTATGGTGTTAGTACCATGCTGTTTTGACTACTATAGCTTTGTAGTATATTTTGAAGTCAGGTAATGTGATACCTCCAGCTTTGTTTATTATGTTCAATATAGCTTTGGTTATTCAGGCTCTTTTGTGGTTCCATATAAATTTTTTCTATTCCTGTGAATAGGATTTTTTTTTCTATTCCTGTGAAGAATGTCATTGGTATTTTGATAGGAACTGCACTGAATCTGTAGATTGCTTTAGGTATTATGGCACAAACATTTTAACAATATTCTTCCAATCTATGAACACAGGATCTCTTTCCATTTATTTGTGCCTTCTTCAATTTCTTTCATCAATGTTTTATAGTTTTCAGTGAGTAATTCACTTCTTTGGTTAAATGTTTTCTTAAGTATTGTATTTTATTTTGTAACTATTATAAAGGGGATTGCCTTCCTGATTTATTTCTTGGAAAGTTCATTATTAGTATATAGAAGTGCTATTGATGGTTATACTTTATTTATTTTATAATTGCTTTGTATTGAACTTCCAGTACAATATTGAAGAGCAGTAATAAAAGTAGGAATCTTTGTCCTGTTCTTGATCTTAGGAGTAAAGATTTCAGTTTTTCATCATTGAGTATGACGTTAGCTGCGGTTTTCTCATAAATGCCCTTTATTATGTTGAAGAAGTTTTTTCTATTCCTACTTTTCTGTATTTTCTTAAAAATCATAAAGTGTTAGATTTTGTCAAATGCTTTTTCTGCATCAGTTAAGATGACTAAGTGGTTTGGTTTTTTGTTGTTCTATTAATATATATATTATATTGATTGATTTTCTTATGTTGAATCACCTTTGCATTCCTGGGATAAATCCCATTTGGTCATGGCATTTTTATAATCATTTAAATATGCTATTTGATTCAGTTTGATAGTATCTTGTTAAAAATTTTTGCATCTATGTTCATAAGAGTCATTAGTCTATGGTTTTCTTGTGGTGTCTTTCTGATTTTGATATAAGAGAATTGCTAGCCTCATAGAATGAGTTAGGAAGTGGTCTCTCATCTTGTATTTTCTGTAGATGTTTCAGAAAGATTGCTGTTAATTATTTTTTAAATGTTTTGTTGAATTGACAAGTGAACCCATCTGGTCCTGGACTTTTCTTTTTGGGAGTTTGATTCATTCTATTAAAATTACTGACTCAATTTTTACTTTTTCTAGGTCTGATTAGATTATATTTCTTCTGGAGTCAGTTTTGGCAATTTGTGTGTTTCTAAGAATTTGTCCTATACATCAAGTTTATCTAATTTGTTGGCATCAAAATATTAATAGTATTTGCTTTATTCCTGTAAGGTCTGTGGTAATGTTGTTATTTTTGATTTTTAGTTATTTGTGTCTTCTTTCTTTTTAGTTGGTCTAGCTAAAACGTTGTCAATTTTGTTGATCTTTTCAAGAACCAATTTTTGGTTTTGTTGATTCTCTTTTATTTTTCTCTTCTCTATTTTATTTATCTTAACTTTAATCTTTATTTACTTTCTGGTTTGGAATTTAGTGTGCTCTTCTTTTTCTAGTTACTTAAGTTGTAAATTTAGGTTATTGATTTGAGATATTTATTTTTCAATGTAAACACTTAACAGCTATAAGTTTCCTGCTGAGCACTGTTTAACTATATCCTATAAGTTTGGGTAAGTTGTCTTTCCATTTTAATTTAACTGTAAGTGTTTTTTAATTTCTCTTGTTATTTCTTCTTTGACTTATTGATTAAGGTATGTTGCTTTCCACATATTTGTGAATTTTCCATGTTTCTGTCATTAATTTCTAGCATCATTTCATTGTGGCTAGAAACAATATTTTGTATGACTTAAATCTTTATAAATTTATTGAGACTTGTTTTGTGGCCTAACATGTGGTCTATATTTGAGAATTTTCTATGTGCATTTGAGAAGATGATGCATTTTTCTATTGTTGGGGGAAGTGTTCTATCTATGTCTATTCAGTTTAATTCTTTGTAGTTTTGTTTAAGCCTCCTATTTTCTTAATGATTTTATGTCTAGCTGTTCTATTCATTATTGAAAATGGTGTATTAATGTCTCTTACTATTATTGTAGGATTGTCTATTTCTCCTCATTCTGTCAATGCTTGGTCATGTATTTTGGAGCTCTGTTGTTTAGTGTGTATATGTTTATAATTGTTACATATTCTTGATGTATTGACTCTTTTATCAATATATCATGTCCTTCTTTGTCTCTTGTAATAGTTTTTGACTTAAAGTCTGTTTTGTTTGATATTAGTGTAACCTCCTAACTTTCTTTTGGTTACCATTTGTGTAAAAATTATGTTTCCATTCTTTCACTTTCAAGCTATTTGTGTCTTTGGATTTAAAGTGAGTTACTTGTAGACAGCATATAGTTGGATCTTTTTAAAAAATCTATTTGGTCAATCTCTGCCTTTTCATTATAGAATTTAATCCATTTATATTTAAAGTAATTACTGACAAGGAAGGATTTCTGCCATTTTGCTATTTTTCTGTATGTCTTATGTCTTTGTGGTTCCTCATTTTCTTTATTACTGTCTTCTTTTGTGTTTGATTCTTTACACTGTAACATTTTGATCCCCTTCATATTTCTTTTTATATACCTTAAAAAGATATTTTCTTAGTGATTACCAGAGGATTATGATTAACATTTATAAAAATATAATAACAGTATAGTTAAAATTGATATCAACTTAGCTTCAATAGAATACAAAATATCTGCTTCTAAACATCTCTGTCCCCTTTATGTTATTGTCACTAAACATGTTTCATTCATTGTGTGCTCAGTGATGTAGATTTATAATTATTGTTTTATGCATTTGTCTTTTAGGTAGGAAATAAAAAGAGGAGTTATAAACCAAAATCCAGCATATTGGCTTTTATACTTTTATATTTACTTTCTACTAAATTTTTCTGGAGTTCCTTACTTTTTCATATAGCTTTGAGTTACTGTCTAATGCCCTTTCATTTAAGCCTCAAGATCTACCTTCATCATTTCTTAAAGCGCAACTCTGCTAACAACAAACCCTCTCAGCTTTTGGTTAACAGAGAATGCCTTAATTTTTCTTTACCGGATGTAGAATTCTTGGTTGATAGGGTATTTTCCTTTTGGCATTAAAAAAATGTTACTTCATTCCCTTCTGATCTCCTTGGCTTCTAATAAGAAATCACCTGTTAATTCTACTGAGGATATATTGTACACGATGAGTCACTTTTCTCTTTCTGCTTTTAAGATTCTCTCTTTGTCTCTGTCTTCGGCAATTTAATTGTAGTATATCTTAGTGTGAATCTCTTTGCATTTATTCTTCTTAGATTCACTGAGCTTCTTGAACGTGTAGATTTTTGTCTTTTGAGCAATTTTACAATGTTTTGGGATGTTATTTCCTTAAATATACTTTCAGCTGCATTTTTTCTCTTTTCTCCTTCTTGAATTTCTATTTTGTGTAAATTATTGCACTTGATTGTGTCTCTTAGGCTCTGTTAATTATTTTCCTATTTTTTTCTTGCTTTTTAAACTAGATAAATTCAAATGACCTATCTTCAAGCTTGCTGATTCTTCCTTTGTTTGCTGAAACCTGTTATTGAAACCCTCTAGTAAGTTTTTTGTTTTAGTTATTGTACTTTGCAGCTCCAGAATTTCTTTTTGGTTCCTTTTTATAATTTCTGTCTCTATTGATTTCTCTTTTATATTGCTCTCCTAGTTTCCTTTAGCTCCTTGTCTATTAATTCCTTTAGCTCTTTGAGCATATTTCAGACAGTTGCTCTAAAGTCTTTGCTAATAAGTTCAATGTCTTTGCCTCCTCAGGGAAAGTTGCTGCTCATTTCTTTTGTAAGTGGGCCATACTTGTTTCCTTAAATGTCTCATATTTTTTTGTTAAAACTGGACAATTTGAATACTGTAATAAGGTAATTCTGGAAATCACATTCTTCATTCTCCTCAGAATTTGTTTTTCTTGCTACTGTAGGCTTTAGCTATTTGTTCAGTGATTTTTCTAAATTATTTTTGTAAAGTCGGTATTCTTTGTCATGCATGGTCTCTGAAATCTCTGTTCCTTGCTTGGATTGAGCTAGTGCTTTGATAAAGATTTCCTTGAATGCCAGGAGACAAACAGAGTGAAGAGAGGGGCAAGAAAGAAGGGGAGAAAGGACATGGGGGAGAGACAGAGAGCAGGAGAAAAGAGAAAAGCAAAGAAACAAAAAATAAAAATATCTCTCCATTCTTTGCAGATTGTCTGTGTACTAGGGCATTCCTTCAATGCCATTTAAAATTTTGCATTAGCCTTAAATACTTGCCTGCACTGATCTTAAGAGATTGGCCAGAAGTTAAAAACTTAAGGTCTTCTCAGGTCTTTTCTGAGCATGAGTTTTGCTCTGGGCATGTGTGTGGTTTTCTTAAATACCTAATATACATGGGGCCTTTGAATGTCCTAATTTCCTGGAGAAATGCTCTCCCCAGCTTTTCTTTCCGGGCTTTAGGCACTCTGCTACACGTGTCAACTGAAATGTTTTGTCCCGGGTGGCTGCAAGTTCTTCATTTGTCTTACAATATTTTCAATAAATGACCACTATCTTTTCCAACCTGGGTGAGTTCCAAGTTAGGCCAAACAAAGACGAGCACCTTCTTGTAGCTCCGAGATAAGATAGAAGAGACAAATATGGTTCTTTGTAAGGTCTGCTGTCCTCCCTCAGAACCAGGGACCAGGGCCTCATACTAGGAACACGAGCTAATGTCTTCAAGATCACTACCAAGCTGGGGAGAGGGAAGAGCAAGCACAAGTAAAAAAGTCACAAAGCTGGTTGGGTGCAGTGGCTCGTACCTGTAACCCCAGCACTTTGAGAGGCTGACGCAGGTGGATCACCTGAGGTCAGGGGTTTGAGACCAGCCTCACCAACATATTGAAACCCCATCTCTACTAAAAATACAAAAATTAGTCAGTTGTGGTGGCACATGCCTGTAGTCCCAGCTACTCGGGAGGCTGAGGCAGGAGAATCGCTTGAACCCTCCAGCCTGGGCAACAGAGTGAGTCTCTGTCTCAAAAAAAAAAAAAGTCACAAAGTCTTTCTGCCACTTTAAAATTGCCTTTCTCTTTATTCCACATTTACCTGGTTGCTGTAAACTTTGGATTGTTTTTCAACATTCTAGCAAAGTAACGCTGATGTTTTCTCCTTGATTTTTTGATATTTCTGTGGAGGGATGAACTCTTGGAGATGCCTACTCCATCAGTTTTGCTTTTCTATAAAATATTTAAGTGGAAGTATAACATGCATTCATAAAGGTATATAATTCATAAGTGTGTAGCTGTATGAATTTCTGCATTTCATAAGGCATGCACACCTTCGTGACCACTCTGTAAGTATTTTTATTTTTTAAAACATTTGTATCTCATCTCATTTCAAAAATTACTTGTTGTGACTTACAAAAATGCATATTATGCCAATAAGTGAAAAAATATTTTAAGTAAGGAAAGTAGGGGTGGGAGGAGGGAAAGTAATAAAAGTAGAAAGAAAAACCAGCTTTCTATTTTTGTTACCTGGCAATGACATGGCAGAATGTCTTGTGCACGTTGCTAGAAGTGGGGTAGAAATGTTATCCCTAAGTTTCCTAGCTACAAATGCAAAAAGGAAAATCTCATCAGTTTTAGGTTTTGGTGATTCTGAAGATAAAAAAGAAACTAATTGCTCAATAGACATGCAGCTATATTAGGTACTGAGGCTGGAAGGAATTTCTCCTGTGCTTACTATAAAGAAGGGCTTATTGAAGTTAGTGGGAGAGGTAACTTTTAACTTCTCCTGTAGTAGATAAATCCTACAGCAGAGTCCAGGCCTTCCTATCTGTGTATATCATGGGATGCCACTGCCACAGTGACCCAAATGAAGAGTAGTGACAAGTCTATGAGGGGCTGAAGCCCTGCTGTTTGAGTAGGCCAGGGAGAGGGCTATGAAAATAAGGGTGGATGAATTAACTGCCCTAAACCTCAGTTTTCCTACCTGTAAAATATGAATAATAGAAATTACCCTAGGATGCTACTCATAAAGGAGAGATTATACACGTCTTGTGTGTAATAAGTGCTTGTTAAATCTAGTGATTATTATAATTCAAAGGTTTGCATAGATGGCCTCTAGTTCCTTAGTTGAGTAACCCTGTTTCTTTTTTTGGGGGGATGAACGAGTGACTTTATTTTCTCTCATTGTTTATCTGTATTTCTTAACTTGGCTGTAATGAACAGGCACTACTTTCATACCAGAGTGCCTGGTGAGTTGTTTCTTTTTTTTTCATATATATATATTTATTATACTTTAGGTTCTGGGGTACATGTGCAGATCATACAGGATTGTTGCATAGGTACATACATGGCAATGTGGTTTGCTGCCTCCATCCCCCCATCACCTATATCTGGCATTTCTCCCCATGTTATCCCTCCCCAACCTCCCTACCCTCTGCTGTCCTTCCTTTAGTCCCCCCATCAACAGACCCCAGTATGTGATGCTCCCCTCCCTGTATCCATGTGTTCTCATTGTTCAACACCTGCCTATGAGTGAGAACATGCAGTGTTTGATTTTCTGTTCTTGTGTCAGTTTGCTGAGAATGATGGTTTCCAGATTCATCCATGTCCCTACAAGGATACGAACTCATCATTTTTTATGGCTGCATAGTATTCCATGGTGTATATGTGCCACATTTTCCCTGTCCAGCCTATCATCAATGGGCATTTGGGTTGGTTCCAGGTCTTTGTTATTGTAAACAGTGCCACAATGGACATACGTGTGCACGAGTCTTTTTAATAGAACAATTTATAATCCTTTGGATATATACCCAGTAATGAGATTGCTGGGTCAAATTGAATTTCTATTTCTAGGTCCTTGAGGAATCACCACACTGTCTTCCACAATGGTTGAACTAATTTATACACCCACCAACAGTGTAAAAGTGTTCCTATTTCTCCACATCCTCTCCAGCATCTGTTGTCTCCAGATTTTTTAATGATCACCATTCTAACTGGTGTGAGATGGTATCTCAATGTGGTTTTGATTTGCATTTCCCTAATGACCAGTGATGATGAGCATTTTTTCATGTTTGTTGGCGTCATAGATGTCTTCTTTTGAAAAGTGCCTGTTCATGTCCTTCACCCACTTTTGGATGAGTTTGTTTTTTTCTTGTAAATCTGTTTTAGTACTTTATAGATTCTAGATATTAGCTCCTTGTCAGATGGATAGATTGCAAAACTTTCTTCCCATTCTGCTGGTTGCTGGTTCACTCTAATGATTGTTTGTTTTGCTGTACAGAAGCTCTGGAGTTTAATTAGATCCCATTTGTCTATTTTGGCTTTTGTTACCAATGCTTTTGGTGTTTTAGTCACAAGGTTCTTGCCTATGCCTATGTCCTGAATGGTTTTGCCTAGGTTTTCTTCTAGGGTTTTTATGGTGTTAGGTCTTATGTTTAAGTTTTTAATTCATCTGGAGTTAACTTTAGTGTAAGGTGTCAGGAAGGGGTCCAGTTTCTGCTTTCTGCACATGGCTAGCCAGTTATCCCAACACCATTTATTAAACAGGGAATCCTTTCCCCATTGCTTGTTTTTGTCAGGTTTATCAAAGATCAGATGGTTGTAGATGTGTGGTGATGCCTCCGAGGCCTCTGTTCTGTTCCATTGGTCTGTATCTCTGTTTTGGTACCAGTACCAAGCTGTTTTGATTACTGTAGCCTTGTAGTATAGTTTGAAATTAGGTAGTGTGATGCCTCCAGCTTTGCTCTTTTTGCTTAGGATTGTCTTGGCTATGTGGGCTCTCTTTTGGTTCCATATGAAGTTTAAGGCGATTTTTTCCAGTTCTGTGAAGAGGGTCATAGGTAGCTTGATGGGGATAGCATTGAATCTGTAAATTACTTTGGGCAGTATGGCCACTTTCACAATATTGATTCTTCCTAACAATGAGCATGGAATGTTTTTCCATCTGTTTGTGTCCTCTCTATTTCCTTGAGCAGTAGTTTGTAGTTCTCCTTGAAGAGGTCCTTTACATCATTTGTTAGTTCTATTTCCAGGTATTTTATTCTCTTTGTAGCGGTTGTGAATGGGAGTTTGCTCTTGATTTGGTTCTTTTTTAGTCTGTTATTGGTGTATAGGAATGCTTGTGGTTTCTGCACATTGATTTTGTATCCTGAGACTTTGCTGAAGTTGCTTACTAGTTTAAGGAGATTTTGGGCTGAGAAGATGGGGTCTTCTAAATATACAATCATGTTATCCGCAAACAGAGACAATTTGACTTCCTCCTTTCCTAACTGAATACTCTTTATTCTTTCTCTTGCCTGATTGCTCTGGCTAGAACTTTCTATACCATATTGAATAGGAGTGTAAGAGAGGGCATCTTTGTCTAGTGCCAGATTTCAAAGGGAATGCTTCCAGTTTTTGCTCATTCAGTATGATATTGGCTGTTGGTTTGTCATAAATAGCTTTTATTATTTTGAGATACATTCCATCCATACCTAGTTTGTTGAGAGTTTTTAGCATAAAGTTCTGTTGAATTTTGTCAAAGGCCTTCTCTGCATCTAATGAGATGATCATGTGGTTTTTGTCTTTGGTTCTGTGTATGTGGTGGATTACATTTATAGACTTGCGTACATTAAACCAGCCTTGCATCCTTGGGATGAAGCCTACTTGATCGTGATGGATAAGCTTTTTGATGTGCTGTTGCAATCGGTTTGCCAGTATTTTATTGAAGATTTTTGCATTTATGTTTATCATGGATGTTGCCATGAAGTTTCCTTTTTTTGTTTACTCTCTGCCAGGTTTTGGTTTCAGGATGATGTTGGTCTTATAAAATGATTTGGGAAGGATTCCCTCTTTTTGTATTGTTTGGAATAATTTCAGAAGGTATGGTACCAGCTCCTCTTTGTATGTCTGGTAGAATTCGGCTGTGAACCCATCTGGACCTGGGCTTTTTTTGGTTGGTAGGCTATTAATTGCTGCCTCAATTTCAGCCCTTGTTGTTGATCTATTCAGGGTTTTAACTTCTT